>JADRCG010007555.1:0-10708 GCA_019844195.1 Rhabdomys dilectus
AGAATTGTCCCTACAGGTAGATGGTGCACTTTTACCATAGTAGATCCAACAGAATATTAGAAAATGTTACTTCAGATAAGTAGCTGATTCTGCTGAAGCTCCCCTGAATCCTGTGACTTCAGAGACTGTGGAGGAAGTAATCCTGTGCATCTCAAGACTGGTGTTGCAAAATCCAAGAGCAAAAGGAATCTCCTCTTTATGAGTGATGGGCAGACATACACAGAGAACTTCAGTATAGGTACAAAGCTTCTTCAGTTCCATGACTGAAGTGATCAGGTTGTCTGCTGGCTCAACAAGTAAAGTCATTTTTGCCAGCTCTACAAACCAGGGCTTCTTCCCTTATTCCTACATGGTGGAAGGAAAGAGCAAACCACCTACAAATTGTCCTCTGATTTTAATGTTGGGAGTGCAGTGCATTACCCACCACTCCCAATTTTCAGTATTTTGCTGTTAGGTTTCTTAATTGCACTCATTTCTTTAATAATTACCACTTTGTCTTAATCTTACATTTTCTCACACACTTTTCTACATCTATTTGCTCTACATTTTACTTCTAATTCTCACTGTAAACCTCATTAAATGTGGTCAGTACAGATCATTTCATGCATTCTTGGGATTGCTTCTGCCATGTTTATTCATCTATTATTTTTGAATTTAGCTTCATTTAAAATTTCAAATTGAAAGAAGAATGCAGCCAGTTTTTCTTCCTTTTCTAGTTTTCATTTATTGAAAATGTTTTTTTATATGATACTTTCTGATTGTTTTCTTCTAAATCAACTCTTCTAAGATCCTGTCTCCCTCACTTTTTCTATATGAATTCATAGCCTTTCAAATCTTTCCTAGAAAACAAATAGCCTTTTAGATAATATTGATAAAGGAGCCTGCCTCCATCTTAGGCTTGAAAGCAATCTTATAGTAATGTTCATTGCTGTTTATGATTAAATACGTTTCTCAAGAATTGGCCTATACATTATCAATAACCTTAGATCAAATGGCTCTGTTCTATACCTTTTCCAGAATGTCAGAAATGCCTTTGTTTCTTCTAAAGATAATTACGACCACACCTTTTTGTGATCACCTGTTGTGACAATTTTTCTCTGATGCTCACCTTGATACCATGTTTCTGAATGACAAGGTTGTCATGACCCACTCGTTATGTTTCTGTTCTGCTTCTGCACCAACACTCACTTGGCTGGAAGTCACTGTGAAGACTATGTTCTAAACAAAGGCAGAAAAGTAGAAGCAGAAACTGAAGCAGATGCTATGGAGAAATATTGCTTACTGGCTCACTCCTCATGAAGCCTACTTTCTTTAACTCAGAACAATGCCTAGGGCTGGCAACACACACAGTGGTCTGGACGCACACATATCAATAATTATTCAGGAAACAGTCTAATAAAGTTGCCAACAGGGCACTGTTATGGAGGCATTTTCTCAGTTGAGGGTCTCTTTTCCCACCTGATTCTAGCTTATGTCAAGTTGACTATAAACTAGCCAGCATATTTAACAATGCTTAATAGACTGAGAAAAAATTCAAGAAAACAGTTCCATTCACAGCAGCCTAAAAAAGAGAATATTTTGGAGTAAACCTCACCAAGGACATAAAAGACATCTGCAATGAAGACTAAAGCACTGAAGAAATTGAAGAAGACACTAGAACACAGAAAGCTCTCCCCTGACCAGAGATTGGTAAGATTAATACTGTAAAAATGGTCATTCTACAAAAAGTAACCTATAAACTAAATGCAATATCAGTAAGTTGCCAACTTTTATTCTTCACAGAATTAGAAACCAATTTTAAAGTTGATGTGGAAGCACAACAGACCTGAGTAGCCAAAGTAGTTGCTAAGAATAAGAACACCATTGAAGGTAACTCAGTACCTGAATTCAACTTATCGGAGTCTGACTCAGACAAATAGTTATCAACCTTTGGTCTTATTTTGGATTTTGATTATGGGTATATGCATTTTATCTTTTTCTTTTGAATGGTTGAGTCATTTTTCTCTCTGGGCTGAGGGACTCTATTTGGTTTGTCTTCCTTCCTCCTTGGATTCTCTGTCTCTAAAGTCTGATCCAAATTTTGGGGTCTACTGGATGACCTTTGAGAGGTCGCTCCCTGATCATCATCAATATCTAGAGAAACTATATCTATTTCTTCCTTAGAAGAATCAACCTTTTCTTTCATTCCTTTATTTTTTCTTTCTTTTCACTGTCTTTTAAATTTTTTCACCCTCTTCAATGACCACCACTATCAACAGACACTTTGTTGAGATCATTGCATTTATCCAGTTCCACTATGAAAAGGCAGTAACTGGGACCTATTCAGGCCCAAATGGCCTGTAAAATTCTTAAAGTGCATCTCCAACTCTATGCAACTCTTTCTCATCAATGGTACTTTCTTGAGGAAATCAAGGACATAACACTTAAATGAAATCAAAAAATGACAACAAATGCTGATTTTTCACCTTTACTCCTTGTATCTTTAAAGCTTTTCTCATGTGTTCCACATATAGTTCATGCAGACTTACTTCTTGCCCCATTTTCATACTATGACTTACCAGTGTCAATGCAACAGGTTCCAGCAGAGACCACCTTTGTTTCCCATTTTGAATTTCCTGTCTATGACCCTTCTTGCAGTAACATCTCTCAAGGAGTGTCTTGTTTTCGCTGCCCCACATAGGGTTCGAAGTGACCAGGCTTGAGGGTCAGTCAATGGTGTTTGCAATGGAGAGAGTGGGGATGCAGGGGCAAGAGACTCAAAGAATGGAGACAAGACAGTTTTCAGATCAAATCTCTTTAATTGAAACACAATTATGGGTATATAAGTACAAGCAGGGGAGTGCAGCTGGAGACACTTAACCATGAGTGCCTAGCAGCTGGGGACACTGAACAACAAGTCCAGGATATGTCTTAGTAAAGCAACATGATTCTCTGAGTGTGCTCAGCGGTTGTGGGCTGCTTACAAAAATATCATGCTAGAAAAATAAGTCTCTAGTCAGGGTGGACAAGGATCAACCTACAAATACATGGCCCAAGAGGGATGCAAAAAAGATAGCTCCTTTCTGATAGGAGTGGGCTCCCAAAACTTTTGTAATTTGGTCTGGCTAGGAAGTTTTTGGGAGCCAACTCTTAGCAGAAAGAAGCTATCTTCTTTACAGCCATCTGGAGCCATATACTTTGAAAAGAGATTGTTTTGCTAACAGCCTACAACAGCTGAGCACACTCTGATAAACATCTTGTTTATCTCACGTATCTTGTTTTGCTGTTTAGTGCCCCCAGCAGCAAGGCACACATGGTAGAGCACCTTCAACTGTGTTCCCCTGCTAGTCCAAAGCTGCAAGGCATGTGGTAAAGTGTATAAATACCCAGGATTTCCTATCAACAAATGAGACTTGATCAGATTTTGTCTTGTCTCCATTCTTTCTGTGTCTCTTGTCCCTCCATTCCCACTCTCTGTCTTGCTAGAACCTGTTGACTGACCTCGATATACCAGATCAGGAATTGATTAAGAAGCCCAAGCCCCGTGAGAGTTTAAAGATTCATCTCTGTCTGACAGCTGTGGAATTTCAATACGGTGACATTATACCTGAATAAAGAAGGTGTTTATGAGTGAAGAGTTAGAGATCACTCTTTCATTCATAAGAATACATTCAATTTCCTCAATAGTAACTGCGACTGGGCAGTCACTATGTACAGTGTATAGCCTTATCAAAATATCAAATCAATTACAACAAAACAACAACAAATCAATAACAGAACTTCAAATGAAAACAAGCAAAAACAAATAACCAAAGTTAGAAAACCTCAAACAAAAATCTAAACTCTAGAACTGTGGTAAGCAGCATTCCATGGCTGATCATTTTGCAGCACAGACTTACAGCCTGTGGCTGCCTTGGCAACATAGTAGAGAAGCAGTTACTGATGGAAATCTTCTTTTTAAGAGAATTGTAAGCAGGTCTCTTTTTTTTTGGAGTGTATGTTTGAAGGATATGTCCTCCCAAGACTGAGCATAAGACATGTTACAGTTTTTGGCTCAAAGTCTGTAAGTTTGTTGATATATATCCATGAAGTTATTCTTGATGACAAATCAGGACAAGAAAAAAAAAATGTGCACTCTCAGATTTTCCCTGGATGCCCAGCAGCTCTTGATGTGCCTCAGCTCTTCTCTGAATTCCTCCAAATGTGCAGTCCTGCTGGGCTAGTGGCTAGATGAAATTAAGGCCTATTCACACCAAGGAAAGCAAAGTAAAGAAGAAACCGCAGCCCACAATTGCCATGGTGAGTAGGGATGAGATGCCATAGCAGTGCATTTGCTGCACACACTCAGTGCACCTCACACAGCAGTTCTCTCGGTGGGAGATCTTGTCCTGGTCTGTGCCATGTTTGAGTTTCTGCTGGAGCATTCAGAACTATGGAAGGAAAGGACAAAGGCCTGGTAAGGATTTGTCAATTCAGCTATCCCTCCCACTCCAGCTCTTTCAGCTGGACAATCCAGCATGACCCATCAGCTGAGGCCATTCCTGGCATCCCGCAGTGTCATAGAGCACCTCGCCTTGGATTTCTTTCTCAGCTTTTAAAAACTGCTTGAAACTGACCTGTGAACTACACACTGTACTGGAGTTAAAAAAAATAAACCACCATATTTCTCCAAGAATCCAGCTATATTATATTGAGTAATAAGAACATTGTGGCAATGCCTGAATCTGAGTTCAAGACAGATGAGAGCTACCTAGAAAAGCATGTAGATGTCTTATGGAGATCCTGCCAAGAATTGAAGTGAAGGATAGGATTATTTCTCCACTGCAGAATCCTGCCTGCATTCCACTCATCAATCCCTTTATCTGGAAATACCTAGAGAAACCATCTTACATGAAATCCATGGGCACTGCCCTGGCCCAATAATCAGCGAGAGTGTGTTAAAGGAAAATACTCCCAAGGCTCGGCACTGTAACAGAAGTTGATGGTCATGAAGATACTGAACATATCCCTGTATGTCTATGGTATTGTAGGGCATATTCTCAAACATACAAAACATTTGTGTTCACACAATATGAGCATGGTATATTGCAGTAATCAGTTTAGTTTTTCAGTTATTGCTAATATAAAAATTGGCCAGTATATTTTGCAGGTATAAAAAACCAATTCTTGAATTGGATCGGTACATAGTGGCATAGCATATAAACAGCTCAGTCAGTGATGTGCTTTCCACCCTTAAACTTAACTTGGAATCAGGCTTCTTAGCCTATTATCTAATCTGGATTAGCGAGTTCACAAGGCTGTGTAGAGTAGGCTTGTTTCCCAGCTAAGGATCACATGTTGGTGGTAGACTAGCTTCTTGTTCTTCTTCACTCTTTCAGACTTGTCCCCAAGTAAACAGCTTCTTCCAATAGGAGCTCCCTTTACCATAACCTGACTGACTTGGTGTCCAAAGCTCTGAGCCCAGAATAATAAGAAATCCTCATAACTAGGATAGAAATGTACAAATTTTGCCCCACAATGTGACTGTGTCAGGGATATTTTGAGTTAGATAAGGCTGACTAGTTGAAATGCCAAATGCTTGTTTGGAGTATCTCACACTGAGCAATAGTCCATGGAAGGGCTGCAGCAAATGGTCCATTTTCACTCTTTAGCTGATGGACATCTGGACAGTTTCTCCTTCAGGGCTGCTCTGCAGACCACTGCAACCCTCATGTGTCCTAGTTGCTCTGTGTACATCTACTACTTGTTCTGATTCACTGGGTAAAAGGGGACTTCTTTTCCACTTTCTGAACATGGCTTCTTACAGACCTACTAGATTTTAAAATCCCAGACCTGTCTGAAGGTCCTCATGACTCCCAACCAACATTGAGGCTGACTTTAACTCAGAGAAAGCAATTTTGAACAACAGCAGTTGCAGCATGCTACACAGATAACATAGGGTGAGTGCTTTAGAGTGTACTAGAGTATAATGAACCTCAAGGGAACCATAAAACAGCCTTGTTCTTGCATCACACCTCTGGGACGTCTTCTGGATGCAGATACAGCTCCAAGCTACTCAATCTCTCACAGAATAAAATCCAAGACAAACTTGAAGTCAAACTTTTACTGAGCCAGAGGTAGCTTGAAAGAGAATGGTAGCAGACAATGAGGAAAACAACCTGGAATGCTAAGAAGGCACAGTGAGCCATCTGACATTCCAGTGGGCATTGACAATTTACCAAGAGCAGAAACAGGACATAAACACATGGATTTCATACAGCAACCTCCCCCTTACCTCCATGCACCATATTCCTTTGATTTGCTCCAAAGAACTTCAATGAGAATCAATAGTTTTGCCCCTAATCATTGGAAAATCTGACTTTACAAGAGTCTTTATGTATCCTGTTTCTCTTGGGAGCTAGGTTTAGAGGCAGAATAATTGGACTGATGTATTTGATATTTTGTGGAAGTACACTGAAATCTCAGAGTGTTTTACTCATTACACTTGGCATCTTGAGACACACAAAAGTGTATGTCTGAAAAAAGACACACATACACACAGAGACACACACATTAACAACACACACAAAGTTGTATATACAAACATCAATATAAAAAACACTTGCACAATCACCTTGCATTACACAAACATAAAACATTAGTATAAACACAGTAATCTACAGCTGGTCCAAATACACATGTAGACACACAAGCATTCACATTACACACTACAAACTCACCACACACACACACCCTCCACACACAGAAACACCAAAAATCATAAGTGAGCAGAAAAGGAAGAGGAATCTGTCATGTTTGAAGAAAAGGTAAATTAGGCTAGGCAAAGCAGATGATTCAAGTGTCACTGGTTTGTCTATGTTTCTGGTTCGACATGAGGGCAATCTGCCTCTGATGCCTCATCCTACCTGCTGAGGCTTGGCACTTGGGACATAGATGTTCTTGTTGTCCTCCTCACAGAAGCTCTTATCTTCTCCACAGGACACTTGTGGTTCACTCTGCTCTACCAGCAGGTTTCTGTTCTCTCTCTGCAGCAATATCCTGACATTGTCTTTCAGTTGAGAACATTCTCTAAGGAGTTGGCAGTGCCTGGTGCTGAACCACAAACAAGCAAAATGGTGATTTGCAGCCAGCTTCCATTTCCCTGTCACTCCTCCCAGTACCATCATCCCTGCAAGTGCCCTGGTCCCTGGACAGCCTCAGACTAGAGTCTCCAGTATAAATATCAACACCAATTAGAGGCAGGTCACATTCAGAGACCAGCCACATTTCACCAGACTGAAAGTACTTCTGTAAGGCCTGACAGCAAGAGGGTTTATGTTTATCAAGGAAGAGGAAATGTTCCTCATGGGTGCTTATATGTCCCTGATACTAGAAAACGATCAGCAGATATAGGGCAATTCCCCTCTGAGAGAGGAGAGATACCCAAAAGGAATACACTCTTTCCATTTTTGTCATGGATCCCAGATCTTTAAATCTCTTGTGAGAGCCCTAGAGGTTCAGCGTTGCTTGATATTCCCATGAATGTGGAAGTGTTTTCTACATAGAGGACCTTGAATTTGGAAGAATAAAGATTGAAAGGTCTTACAAACTTATACACTTATAGACTCTTCAGACTTAGGACACCTGAGTCCAAGAGGTACAAATCCATAACCCTTGCCTCAAGGCAGGGTTCATGTTAAGAAACAGATAGTATAGAACCAGAGCGAGGGGGCATGGAGGCACTAGTTCAAGTGTCTCCACCAGTCAAAGATAGATTACATATCTAGGGTGGGTATTGGGTTACACTTCTGATTGTGCATTACCATACTTATTAAGTCTTTGATTAACATTTAAAAAATTGTATAAAAGCAAAATGGAAAAGGGGGCATGGGATAGGGGTTTTCTAGGGAGGGGAAATGGGGAAAGAGGGTGGCATCTGAAATGTAAATAAAATATCAAAAAAAAACCCAGAGCCCTGACATTTGTTTGAAGTCCTAGAAGGACAGAAGCATTCCCTGCCTAGTGCTGGGGTCTCAGCTGTGTCAGTCACTCACCTGTAGGAATAGTTTTCTTCTATGAGCTCCTTGTATTTCTCCATGGCATCAGTTATTGACTCTGTAATTTTCTGGATATTCATCATGGTCTTTTCATGGTTTCTTTTAATGATATCGAATTCGATGTTCATCCTGTGTTAGGACATGGCCCAAGGAGCAAATACTTCTCTAAGGTTCATGTGCAAAATGGCTGTATCCTGGACTACCCCAGTCAATAATATATGACACATCTTTGCTCTTTGGAACTGGGTCCTATTGCGGCTGATTAAACTTTAAATCCTGGGCACAGGACAGCAGATGCAGGGGACCAAATGGAGGAGCAGACATTCGAGAGCATCTGCTGTAAGCCTGAAGGATTACACTATTTTTGTGAGAAGTGTCTCCTAGTGTCTGCCACAAGCTTGGACCCACCAGATATCTCTGATGACTATTCATTTATTTTTAAGGCAGGCATCTCAATCCTTGTTTCCTATTGTTACATGAATTCTCAGAGGACATGAATAGTATTGCCAGAAGATGCTTAATAACACTTCCTACCACAGAAGGTTCCTATGTGACACGAGTGCAAACACAAGGAGCTAAGTACCCTGTGGATCAATTTGGGCCTGTATGGACTCCAAACTATCCCGACCTGCAACCTGTGCATCAGACAAATCCTCAAACTCCATCAATGGTCCCAGAGCCTCAGACCCTGAACAGCACACACACAACAACATTCCCACACATGCACACCAACCCACCACAAACACAATTAGAATGCCAACTAAATCCAGGGCGATGCCAAAGTCTCAGAGTATAAGGACCAACCTCAGAGCAAAATAGTGATGACCTGCAGGCATTTCATTCACACACTGAGAGGCAGCAAAAATGACCAGGTCCTTCCAGCTGTGGACAGAACCAATAAGACTCCAAGCACCTCAAGGTCAAGTATCCTACTAGTCAACACCTGTCAGGGCTTTCTAACATGCATGATTAGAGATTACACACCTTTGATGAGAGGAAATCTCGGGTTAATGGAGAGGGCACAACACAGTCAACAGGGGACTGAGCATAATTACTACCTGTAGTTCAAATCGTAATCATTGTACAGCTTCAGCATTTCACTAATTTCTTCCTCCTCAAAGGTCATCTTCTTGACCTTCAATTTCAGTTCTTCCAATTTTGTCATCTGGTTATATTTATTGATGGTGGAATTCTGGGATGATGTTTGCCTAGCAGACCCTGCAAATAGATAAACACAAATGAATTTGCATAGTTCATGGCCCATAGGCAAGAGAGTCCATACTGAGATCCCAAAATTAGGGTGAGGAAGAGGAAAAGCTATTGACAGGTTGAATCCCAGAAGGAGCAGAAGAGCTATCTTTGATCTCTTCTGCTTGGCTGTATCCCTCTTCCCAACCACCATCATCATACATGTGCCACTCTCCCTACTCCAGGGCCCCTTGCACTAAAATCCATAAGCTGCCTCAGACATGAAGATTTAGGGATCATTGTCAGCTCATATAGGATGCGATGCAGGTAAATCCTGGAGTTCATATTGCTTAGCACCATAAAGGTCTAATCATGTGTGTTGAAACCCAAAGAGTCTGAGACCCCACACATGACCAAGGTAGCATCCTTCTCTGTTCTTGTCCTCAGAGACTCCTTTAACCTGCAGTAATGTAGAGGATGAAGGGCTTCAACTCCTACCATTATCATACACATGGTTAATCTCATAGTGCCTCCTCCTGACATTCTTAGCCACTCAAAATGAAATTAAATAGTTCCCAGAAAAGTAGCTGCAGGCTTGTCAGTACCCGGCTATCTGTCAAACTAATAATTAAAAATTCTTGACTCTTGTTCTGCCATTGAGAAATTCCAGTGCTCCAGCTTTAAGGCATACTCCTAGAAGGCCCAGCTCAAGCCTATTTCTTCCAGGAAGTTCCCCAACTCAACCCAGGACTCACTGTGCCTTCTCCAGAATGATTTCAGTCTTCCTTTTTTACAAGACTGGAGGCCAGCTTCTTTCTTACTGGGAGTGGTCTCTCCTTGATCGCCATTCTCTTTCCGAAACAGCCTAAGCAGCCTGGAGAACATGCCTGTTTGTGAACCCAAAAGGCACTGAAGAAATATCCCACAGGCACTTGTTGTCACCACAACAAAGGTGACATCACAGAAGATTCTACTTCTTTCCTAGATACAAGAGATTGTCCAAGGCAGGCATTCCTGATGATGTCACTGGGAACTGTCATTCCCTAGCTGCTAACTAGTTGTCTCCAAATTGTCCAATTTCTGGAATGTCTTTTTCTGGAGCCTCTCATGTGAGAGGAATACTCTTTAGCAACCTGTCCATCCAAAGTTAGAGATTTCTCTCTGCTTCATGACAAGTGAAGTGCTCTGGATGGGGAGAGTGGGTTAGGACCCTGACATGGGTAAGACAGTTTTGTTAGCACCTAAATCTCTGGAGGCCATTCATGTGGGAAATTGTTCCCAATAATAAATATAACAACCTGAGTCAATTCATGCGCCATACAGTTCACTGCCCTGAGTTTTCCCTGTTTCCCAGAGGCAATATCTTTCTCCTGTACCTTCAATTGTATAAAACATGGATAATATTTTCTTAATGGTTAGTGTGGGAAGCAGGGCATTGCTTCCTTCACACATTAGGTTTTTGACTCACAGTTAGTCTCAGAAATCAGATCTGTTCCCGGGGAACT
>JADRCG010007558.1:0-14873 GCA_019844195.1 Rhabdomys dilectus
TCTCTCTCTCTCTCTCTCTCTCTCTCTCTCTCTCTCTCTCTCTCTCTGCAGAGAGGAAAGAAGAAGAAAAGGCAAGGCAGAAATCTGTCAGGCAAGGCAGAAATCTCACATTTGATTCCTCCTGCCCACACACAAACACATCATGGACATTTAAAAAGTAAATTTTAATTACCTTAAAAGTACTTGCTGGCTGTAGTTGTGTATGCCAGTAGGATTTGCTAAAGGAGGCAGAGGCAGGAGGATCACAAGTTCAAAGCTAGCTTGGGCTACACATTGCGGAGCCTTGTGGGGTCCCAAGTGCATCCTACCTCCCTGTGGAAACCTTCTGTACCCCCCAAACTTAACAGCTTGGAACCCTGTCCAACCTCCCATCTTATCCTAGTAGGAAATCTTTGCCACCACAGCTTGTCCACCTCACACAGCCTGCAGAGTTGAGTGGTGACCACAATCCATGGAAATCCATTGTCTAGCTATGGGCTTTCTATTAGATCTGGAGGAGCCTTGTAGGACCTCAACAGTGTCTTGCTCTCCATGGAAACCTTCAGGGCCCCCAAACAAACCCAGCTTAGAAACCTGCCAGAACACCATTTTATTGAACTTGACTGCCACCTCAGCATAGTCTGACTGGGACACAATCTACAGAGTAAGGTCTTCCTTGAACAGAACCTGCATAGTGGGGTTTTCCAGAGGCACAGCCAACAGAGAACGGTATCCTGCACTCCACTGTCTGGCCCACGGCTTACTCCACTTTCCAGGGAAGTCCTATTGCCATGAGGATTATCCAGGCAACACCAGAGAAAACTAGATACCTAAAGAACAGCATAAAAACACAATCAGCAAGACCCAGGCCAATATGACACCACTGGAGCCCAGCGATCCTGCTAAAACAAACTGTGAATTTCCTAATGAAACTGAAGTAGAAGAAGAGTATCTTAAATCTAATTTTATAAAGTTGATAGAGGCCTTTAAACAGGACATGAAGAAATACCTTAAGGAAACACAGGAAAATACATTCAAACAGTACATGCATTAAAAGAAGAAATAAATAAGTATAAAGAAATACAGGAAAATATAATCAAACAGGTAAAGTATAACTATAAAACTGTCTACAACTTGAAAAGGAAAATGGGAGCAAAAAAGAAAAAAGAAAACACAAACTGAGGGAATCCTGGAGATGGAAAAACCTAGTAAGAAAACAGGAACTACAGATATAAGCATCACCAACAGAATACAAGAGATGGAAGAGAGAATCTCAGGTGTAGAAGATACTATAGAAGAAATCAATATATCATCCAAAGAAAATGCAAAATCTAAAATGTGTGCAAAACATGTATGATATCTGGGCAGTTTAAAGAGAGCAAATATATGGAAAATAGTGATAGAAAAAGGAGGAGGAGGGAAGAGGGAGGAAGAAGAGGAGGAAGAGGAGGAAGAGGAGGAGAAGAAAGAGGAGGAAGAAGAAAAGATTCCCAGCTCAAAGGTTCATAAAATATTTTTGATAAGATCATAGAAGAAAATTTCTCTAACTTAAAGACAGACCTACCAGAATTACTCTTTATTTCTCATCTGAGACTTTAAAAGCTAGAGGGTCCTGGACAGAGGTATTCCAGACCCTAAGAGACCACAGATGTCAGTCTGGAATACTATACCCAGCAAAACTTTTAATTACCACAGATGGAGAAACCAAGATATTCCATGACAAAACCAAATTTAAACAATACCTTCCCACTAAGCCAGCCCTACAGAGGATACTAGAAAGAAAACTCCAACTCAGTGAGATTACTATACTTAAAGAAACAGAAAAATAAAAAAAAATTTACACCATTAAAACCAATAGAACACACATACACACACTCACACATACACACTCAATAACAACCAACATCAAAATAATCATAGGTCATGAATATCTCTCAACATCAATAGAGTCAATTCTCCAGTAAAAAGACACAGGCTAACAGAATGGATGTGGCAACAGACTCTATCATTCTGCTGTATACAAGAAACACATCTCAGAAGCAAAGATCATCATTATCTCAGTATAAAGGGCAGAGAAACATTTTCCAAGCAAAGGGAACTAAGAAACAAGCTCGAATAGCCATTCTAATGTCTAATAAAATAGGCTTCCAACTGAAAGTAACAAAAAGAGACAGGGAAGGATACTTCATACTCTGTAGCAGGAATGGCTGGACCACTTCTATGTAATTGCTGGGGGCTGCACAGCCACAAAAGCATTTCTTGTAGGAGGACCTAATTGAGGACTACCTGAGAGACTAAGGATTGCTGGTGAAGAAATGCCAGCCAATTGGGAGCTGCTGGTTAAAAGAGATACCAGTGGGGTGAGGGTGGAAGGTATTAAAGGAGCTTACAGCAGTGTTCAAATGATCTTCCTGAGAGGTTTTTCACCTGCTCCTGGAATCTATGTTGTTGGTTCTGAGCCACCTCACCCCCAACCCCCAAGGGCAGGTCAGGTCAGGAGGTGACAAGTCAATGGCACAGGCAACAATACTTAACAAAGAAAAAAATCCACTAAGAGGACATCTCAGTTCTGAACATCTATGCCCCAAATGCAAGGACAGCACTCATATTCATAAAAGAAACTGTACTAAAGCTTAAATCACACATCAAACCCCCAACATTAATAATGGGAGACCTCAGGGGTTGGAGAAATGGCTCAGCAGTTAAGAGCCCTGACTGCTTTTCTAGAGGTCCTGAGTTCAATTCCCAGCAACCATATGGTGGCTCATAACCATTTATATTGAGATCTGATGCCCTCATCTGGTATGTCTAAAGGCAGTTCCAGTGTAACCATATACATAAAATAAATAATAATTTAGGAAATAGTGGGAAACCTTAACCCCTCCTACTCTTACCATTGGACAGGTCATCCAGATAAAAAGTAAACAAAGAAATAAGAAACTAACAGAGATCATGATTCAAACAGACTTAACATGTATCTATAGAATATTTCACACAACCACAAAAGAATGTATCTTTTTCTCAACACCTCACAGAACCTTCTTGAAAACTGACAATATATTCAGTCCAAAGTAAATCTATGCAAGTACAAGAAGGTTGAAATAACACTCCTCCATTCCTGGTGGAATTGCAAGCTGGTAAAAACCACTTTGGAAATCATTGCAGTGGTTCCTGAGAAAATTGGAAATAGTTTTACCTAAAGACCCAGCTATACCACTACTGGGCGTATACACAAAAGAATGCTCTAACACATAACAAGGACACATGCTCCATTATGTTAATAGCAGCTTTATTTATAGTAACTAGAAGCTGGAAACATTTGATATGTATCTCAATTGAAGGATGAATACAGAGCATATGGTACATTTATCTAATGAAATACTACTCAACTATTAAAAACCACAACTTCACAAACTTTGTAAGCAAATGGATGGAACTAGAAAATATCACCCCAAGTGAGGCAACCCAGACTCAAAAGGACATACATGGCATGTACTTACTGATAAGTGGATATTAGCCCTAAAGGTCAAAACAACTACTCATACAACTCACAGACCAGGGATAAATGAGGCTCCCAGGACCCAACTATCCGAAGCAAGGTGACAGAATCTGAAGAGAGCATCTCCAGTAGATAGACATGGCCCTCAGTGGAGGGATGGGGCCACTCACCCATCTTAAAGTTTTAATCTAGAATCGTCCTTATCTAAAGAAATGCAGGGACAAATATGGAGCAGAGGCTGAAGGAAAGACCATTGAGAGACCACCCCATCATGCGATTCACTCCACCAGCAGACACCAAACCCAGACACTATTGCTGATGCTAAGATGTGCTTGCAGAAAAGAACCTGGCACGGCTATTTTCTGAGAGGCTCTGCTTGCACCTGATTAAGACAGATGTAGAAACTCATAGCCAACCATTGGACTGAGCTCAGGGACCTCAATGGAAGAATTAGGGAAACTGAAGGAGTTGAAGGGGTTGCTAACACCATAGAAAGAACAACAGCATCAACTAAACAGACTCCTCAGAGATCCCAGAGACTAAGCCACCAACCAAACAAGATACATGGACTGGTCCATGGACCTCGGCACATATGTGGCCGAGGATGTCATTATCTGGCATTAGTGGGAGTGGAAATGCTTGGTTCTGTGGAGGCTTGATGTCCCAGTGTGGGGGTATGCCAGGGAGGTGAGGTAGGAGTGGGTATGTGGGTGGGGGAGCACCCTCTTAGAGACAAAGTGAAGGGGAATGAGGGGTTCTTGGAGAGGAGACTGGGAAAGGGAATAACATTCAAAATGTAAACAAATTAAATGATTAATAAATTAAAAAATAAAATTTTAATATGAAAAATTTTGAAAAAAACCACCATGTTGTGAATATATATATATATATATATATATATATACATATATATATATATATATTCCTCTAGAGGAAGATTTTAACAGGAAGGGTAATATGTAGGAGGAGCTAAGGGGGAAGGAGCACCGAGAGGAAAAGATGGAGTAAGGAGAGGAGAAGAGAAGTAGATGAGAAGCTAGGTAATGAGAGAGAAAAAGAGAGAGAAAGAGAGAGGGAGCATGGAGGCAGAAGTTCACATGTCTCCACCAGTCAAAGATAGTTTACATAGCTAGGTTGGGTATTAGGTTACACTTCTGATTGAGCATTACCATACTTATAAAGTCTTTGATTAACATTTAAAAAAATTGTATGAAAGCAAAATGGAAAGGGGGCACGGGATAGGGGTTTTCTAGGGAGGGGAAATGGGGAAAGGGGTTGGCATCTGAAATGTAAATAAAATATCCAATAAGAAAAACAAAAAAAAAACAAACAAAACAAAACAAAACAAAATAATAATAACTACTGAAAACCACTTCCCTTCTGCCCCTCTCTTGGTCCCTTTGGCTGGGACAGACACTTAGCTGGTCTGCCCCCATGAATATACCATATGCTGAGCCATCCTAGAGGAGCCACTGCACTCAGAGCATCACAGCAATCACTGCACTCAGAGCAGCAGGATTTCAGGATCCCATAGGTAGCCTGAGTCCCAGGAGTTCTTCCACCCAGGTCAGGACCAGATGATCACAGAGATATCTGTACTCTGAGTAGTTCTGACACAAGCAGGATAACTGGAAAGACAGGCTCTAGTCAGAGACAGTGAGTGCAGGTAGCACTAGAGTTAACCGGATGGCAAAAGGCAAGCACAAGAACATAAACAACAGAAACCAAAATTACTTGGCATCATCAGAACCCAATTCTCCCACCATAGCAAGTCCTGGACACCCCATCACACCAAAAAAGCAGGATTCAGAATTAAAATTACTTCTCATGATGATGATAGAGGACTTTAAGAAGGACATAAATAACTCCCTTAAAGAAATACAAAAGAACATAGGTAAACAGGTAGAAGCCCTTAAAGAGGAAACACAAAAATCCCTTAAAGAATTGCAAGATAACACAACCAAATAGGTGAAGAATTTAAACAAAACCATACAGGATCTAAAAAATGGAAGTAGAAACAATAAAGAAATCTCAAAGGGAGACTACCCTGAAGATAGAAAACCTAGGAAAGAGATCAGGAGTCATAAACACAAGCATCACCAACAGAATCCAAAAGATAGAAGAGAGAATCTCATGTGCAGAAGATATCATGAAAAACATTGACACAACTGTCAAAGAAAATGCAAAATGCAAAATGCTCCTAACCCAAAACATCCAGGAAATCCAGGACACAATGAGAAGACCAAACCTAAGGATAATAGGTATAGATGAGAGTGAAGATTCCCTCTGGCCTTCAGGTATCTCATTAGTATGCAAATCTCTTGAGGCTGAGTCCTGTAGACACACCTTCTATCTGTGTCCTATGTGACTGAACGGTACCAGCAAGTTAAAAGGCAATTAGACCTTCTTTCAGGACCCTGGGTTCTGGGGGTGTGGTCGAACAACTGCTGTTTCTCCCTTGGAATTTCAGGTTCTAGGCCCATGCCTACCAAAGAACCAGATACCCTTCCACAGCCTGACAGGATCTTACAGAGACCTCCAACTTAGATTCTCTCTCTCTCTCTGCTTAATGTTTAGATGTATGACTCTGCAACTGTTCCTATCTGCTGCCAGGGAAGCCTCTCTGATGATGACTAGAAAAGGCACAGATTTGTGACTATAGCAGTATAACATTAGGGATAACTTTATTAATTAATTAAATTTTTATTTGCCAATTATGCTTGGTTCTACACTCAGGCTCTGAGCTATCTAGTCTTGACTCTTCTTTAGTACAATAGTATAACTAGAGGTTATACAAATGCAAAATGACTGAGAAAGAGCCTTATGAAATTCTCAACATATAAAATCTATAATGTTTGCAGACATACAAACTGTCTTTAATGTGTTTTTTTAAACTGCACTGCATTACACCACACACACACACACACACACACACACACACACACACACACACACTTACTTTATTCAAATGATGATGTACAAATACTAGGTCTCAAATAGATATAAATTAGTAAAAAATATGAAATGCTTTTCTTAGGACCATTAATCTGGCTCAGTGAATAAACATGCACAATGCCATGTCTTATGACCTAGGAATAACATATTACAAAGAGATTAATGACTCTCAAAAGTTGCATGCACTCACATACACAAAATAAATAATATACTAAAAGAATAACACGGTTCTTCCTACAGACCCCTGATCATACCCAAAAGTCTTTTTTTTTTTTAAGGAATTGCAATGCTTATTGTTATATTATTGGAAAAAATGAAAAGAATGATTTAAATATATTTTCTACTTAGACAAAATTGCACAAGAAAGGCAGTATTAAAGTAGAATTGGATTAGGCTTCCAGGATTAGAATAGAATTAATATATTTTTATCAAACAGAGGATTAATTTAAATTATGCAATCACATAAATACATTTGCATCAGTTTACAGAGTACTATTTTCTTTGTAACTGTTTTTTAAAAGTTACTGTTGCATGTCCCAATTTCTTTAAAATGTAAACATGTGAAGGACATAAAACTGTAAATATCATTCTACTTTTATAATCATCTTTCTTCTAGTACTGTATAAAAATAAAGCAAATACTAATTATATTGTTTACAACCATCTAATTATTTGTCAGCACATGGATTAAGAAGCTTCTCCTGACAACATAACTTAACATAAGCTCCAAAAGGAAGGAGAAGGAGGAAGAAGAAAACTGTAGAAAATAAACAGACAAATGGTTTCCTATTTGACCATTCCACATGCTTAAACTTGTCTTCCAAAATGGACTATTACTTTAATTAATAGTCCAAATCCAAAAAGAAAATTTAATAGGAGTTCCAACTATATCTTAATGCCCACTAGGAATAAATAATACAAACCCAAATAATTACTAAATCTAACATTATTAATGCTCATAGGGGAGAAGGGCAGTTTGCTTTAGGACATCACTATCTTTGCTAATAGCAATAAATTGTTTGTGTCACATAAGTACAAGTAGGTGAAAGAGTCCTTTATATTCAAAGCATTCAAACTTTAAAGATGTGCCAATATTTATGGCCAACAGCTACTAGACACTTGCCTTAGACCTATGTCTTTTGGAATATACTACATATACTACCTCAGTTAGAGGTGTGAAATAAAACATAAGGAAAGCACTAATGGCAGTAGATCTTGAGTCTCTGAATTTATGAAACTAGACCAGTGCTACTTAAATACAAACTAAATTAGCAATTGACCCCCAGACCTCATTGTTCTCACCACTGATGCCATCACTGTGGACACTAGTGAACCTGGGAAATACTCTCACAGGAAGATAGGTAATAGGAGACCAAACACCACATTATTTGTTCCAAATAAAAATAAAAAATAATTTTTATTTTACTTTATTAAAATTCAGGTATGATGAAGTACCCTACTTTCTTCATTGTTTTATACAACTCATTCTCCATATAAGTCTATATTCTTATTATTCCAAATGCTGCCTCATTTGGCTGAATTAGTGTTATAAAAGTATAAATATTTCCCCCATGTAATAGAGTTTTAAGTCAATATATTGTGAAAGTTAACCTGGTTCTTTACCCTGACTTTACTCCTACAACAAAATTGTACATAGCATTTGTTTGATTTGACATTTTTTAAAATGTTGTTTGTTTTATTTCAAAACACAGAAAATAGCCTTTGGACCATATGATACCAGAAGCCCAGTTATATGCATTCATATAACATACATGTCTTATTGTTATGACTAAATGGCTAACAAGATGCAAGTTAAGTGAGGAAGGAATTATTGATTCATAGATTAAATGGTAGGACCACATGGCGTCAGGACTGCTTGAAGACTATTTTAGAGGAAAGAGAAGCTGCCTGTTTATATTTTTGCAGACCAGGAAACACAAGAAAGTTGGGTGCTGTTACTTAGTCAGCTTTTTTGAAGCCCAAAACTAGAGCCCATGAAATGGTGCTACTCATATTCAATTACATATTTGGATGTACTCTCAAGTATATACCTAAAGGTGTGTTTCATTTAACCTGTCCTAATCAATTGATAGTTAAAATTATCAGAACACATATACATATTAATATTTCAGAAGCTTCCATCTATTATTTTATCACAATGTAGAACATAAAGGGGAATTAAAAATGCAATACCTTTAGAAATTTAAACCAAATTTCTCAAAAGAAGACTTGCCATATACATAGTATTACCTCTTAATGTCATTAAATAAGTTTTTGGAAGTATTGTACAACTGTGTCCCCAAAACTTTGCATTTTCAATCAAAAAACAGATTCTAGAATGAACATTTGGGTTGTGCCCAGCGGAACTGATTATCTTCTGTTTTACATATAATAATATAAATGGAATCAAATGGAATATTCACCAAAGTGATAAAACACAAAGATATCTTTTCAAAATAGAAATGAAAACAATACTCTCTCACGAACCTTTTTGTCATAATTGCTTTGCAGCAAATAAATCTACTTGGAACCTGCCTCCACTGTCTGAAACTGAAAGATATAAAGATGTTATATTTTAGAGGAAGAATTGAACAAGATACATATTACTGCAAGTCAGAAGCAATTAATTCCAACATAAAATGAGATATAGGTAGGTTACATTACTAAATATAGCCTCTTCTCAGTAGAATATAAATATAGGGATTGTGGGGGAATGATTAAATATACAATTAAAATATGAATTTTTACATTCTTTTTACTGAAACTTCATGAGTTAAATTGTGACAATACCATTATATGACATTCAGTCCAGTATTTCTTTTGCAGAATGTGCCATCACTGATCTCATTCATGAAAATAACATGAGATGGTCTATGACAAATACACTTTAAAAGCATAAAATAAAATATATTAAAATGGAAATAGAAAACTTTAAAATCTATTTTTAAGAAAATTGTTACTGAATTAGATAGTGGAGCAACATCAGAGTACTGAAAGTTTAAACATGATATATTTTGTTAAATAAAATTATTATTTCATTTACTTTTATAAAAAATAGTAAACCATATATATACATATGTATGTGTGTGTGTGCGTGTGTGTGTATGTACCAGCATTTCAAATGTCAATTGGATATAAACTTGGTAATCCAAATAATCAAACCATTTTATGATAAAAATATGAATTTTGAGAAATTTATCTATTCTTTGACATTCAAAGAAAAGTATCTTTAAAGATTTTAGAAATAAAAATATTACATTTGAAAGAATCTTTTTCATCTATGCAAAATTAAAAATTTTTAAAGATGATAAAATCCACTTTGTGAAATTTAACAGTTCTTTTTATATATGGGACAAAACTATAGATATAATATTATCCAAATTTTACAGCTCCCTATTTCTGCTTTGCTCCATTTTAAACTTTAACACACAAGAAGAAGTCTACCACATTTATAGATAATATTACCTACATTGTTTTCTGATGAACAATAAGAAAAAGCAAATCCTGGCACCTGTGAAAAGAAAATGAAAGTTTGTTTAAAACAAATCTTGGGTTTTATTTTTTCCCTAGATGTCAGATCCATGATAAAACTAGAGGGTTGGAATCTGCTGCCTGAAAAAAAGCAGTTGACTGTGGAAAGAGCCAAAAAGGCAATTTCTTAATCAGCAAAGTTTTGAATTATTCATAAGGGAAAGGTTTTTTTTTTTAATTTTTAGAGACAAATAAGCTATTAAGCTGCTTAAGTAAATTAAACTGATCAACAAAAATATGAACAGTAAAGATGCCAAGTATTAAATATAGTCAGTGTACTCAGATATTCAGCACTTTGTTAAAGAGGGAGGAGGGAGAACAGAGAATTTGCTTTATGTTACTATTTTACAAGAAAGTGTGTTTATCTTTGCTTTTTTTTCTGTGCAGCAGTGTTATTTTTGCCCAGTAGCTTATTATAAATGTGCTTCCAAAATATTGCCAAATAAGGTTTCCTATTTGTGAAGTAAAGGTTAATATTTAATGTTTAGATCATTTACTTTTTGCATGTAACAATAGCCCAAATTCTTCAGATATGTTGACAAAATGTGCTTGTTTATGATGGTGACATAAAGGTAAAAGTAATGACTCCCAAACAAATTGGTTTTAGAGAAATAATATAATATTTTTCTGATTACTGAGAATTTCAGATTATATTTTTATAAACAAATATATATTAGGCACAAATTAATCTAAAACACAAAGTGAGTTTGTATAGTTAAAAACTTTATAGAAAATGTAATTATACATGAGCATACATATATACGAATGCGTATAGACTATTCCCTTTTATATCTCCATCTAAGATGCACAAGCATATAAATTCATTATTTGTCAATAATCAGCAGAATTATTTATCTTACTTGCTTTTTGTTTGTGAATATCTAGGTTAATAAGAAACATTTTCAAAAACTCAATTTTCAACTAAGTCTATACTAAAAACAATGGATTGATTACTCTTACCACGGAAAGAGCAAAATAAATATTAATGAGAATGGTGTTAGGAGAGACTTGTAGTGGATGCAGTCTAAATGGATAAATGAAACTTTGGCATCATGTAGAATAATGGAATGTCTTGGTGATTGAAGCATCACCAATTTTACTGTTAAACAAAGTCAGAAGAAAAAAATCTTTTAAAGTTTTACTTACATTTGTGCCTCTAAAGTTTTACTTACATTTGTGCCTCTTTGAACCTGATAATTAGAAGATGATGCGAACTATGTGATTGATCAATATGGTCTAGTGAAAACAATCAGTCAACAGTCAATTGTTTAAAATGTTGAACTGAGCTAACGATTAGAAGTTAAGTGTGGGGGCTAGAGACATGGCTCAGTGGTTAAGAGCAATAACTGCTTTTCCAGAGGTCCTGAGTTCAATTCCCAGCAACCACATGATGGCTTACAGCCATCTGTAATGGAGTCTGATGCCCTCTTCTGGTGTGTCTGAAGACAGCTACAGTGTATTCATATAAATAAAATCAATACCTCTTTTAAAAAAAGAAGTTAAGTGTGATGTTGTTTATCCCAATGAATTGGATTTGTGATACTTCAATGTTATTAATTTTATATAATAACTTTGGTTTATATCTAGAGTTGTTGCCCGAAAGTAATTAGACTCTTTTGACAGGTAGAAACATTTATTGAAGACAAAAAGAAATTACCAAGTCCTTTGGACATCATCTTGGAAACCACTGGGGTTTGGAAACATGATATGTCATATACAGAAGTGTATTCTGTGCTCCTAGGAAACTGAACAAGGCCTCTGGGCGTTCTACAATGACATTTTCATCACATCTTTTGGGTATAACTTTAGGTGGCTTTCTCAGAACCTTGAATGTACAGTCAAAAGAGGCAACCCTATTGAATAAGCTGGGTGCAAACTATCTGAAACTTGCCCAATGATAAGAAGAATTCTTCGTAGTATCGATCCCACCAGGACACCATTCTAGATTGGTTTCTTCTTGCTATACACTGGGGTGGGAAACAGCCCTTTTGGATTTTATTTGGTGTAAATCATTTTTCAAAGAAACTCTGAAAGAATACTGTATAAAGTCTCTAGCATTTCCTCTTGACATTTGAAATGAGCTATCTAGAGAATGTCATTTAAACCATATATCTATTCTATAATATATATCACCATGGAGGTCATTGTACATACACCATCTGATTTCTAAACCAGTTAATTTACATATTTTATGTACCTATGTTGAAGTTACTCGGATACCAGCTATACTGCTCCTAGCATATATTAAAAAGATGCTCCACCATACCACAAGGATATTTGCTCAACTATGTTCATAGTAGTTTTTTTTTTATAATAGCCAGAAACTGGAAACAACTCAGATGTCCCTTTAATGGAAGAATTGATACAGAAAATGCAATTCATTTACACAATGGAATCTTACTCAGCTATTGAAAACAAGTACATCATCAATTTTGCAGACAAGTAGATGGAACTAGAAATTTCATCTTGAGTAAGGTATTCTATACCCAAAAGTACATATATGCTATGTGCTCACTTATAAGAAGATATTAGCCATAAAGTATGGAATATCCATTATATTCTCCACAGACTGTAAGAAGATAAACAAAATAGAAGGCACAAGTGAGGATGCTTGAATCTCACTTAAAAGAGGAAACATAATAATCATAAGAATCAGATGGAGGGAGGGACCTGGACGGGAGAGGAGATTGGGTAGTGTTAATGAACAGGTAGAGGCAGAGGCAGGAGAGAGGGCCAGAGGGCCAGGAGAATGAATGGAAGTCTGCAGCTACCAGGGATTAATTTATATATTTTATGTACCTACGGTGAAGTTACTAGGATACCAGCTATACTGCTCCTGGGTATATATTCAAAAGATGCTCCACCATACCACAAGGACACTTGCTCAACTATGTTCATAGCAGAGACATCTCTAGGGATGCCTTTAGAGAGGCATCTCTAGGATGTACCAGAGACCTAGGATGTGGGAGGGGAGGCTGACAGTGGAGGTAAAGAACCTGAAGAGGCTACCTCCTGTAGCTATGAAGGACAATCAGGCTAAGGAGGGATAAGGACACCAATGCACCCGCAACACTTCTGACTGAGAAGTTGTCCTGTCTTCAGGAAATACAGGGACAAAGATGGAGCAGAAACTGAAGGAATGGCCAACCAATAACTGACTCAACTTGAGACCTATTCCATGGGCAAACACCAATCCCTGCCATTTTAATGCCATTTTGTTATGCTTTCAGACAGGAATCCAGCATAATTGTCCTCTGAGAGGCTCTACCCAGAAGCTGACTAAAACAGATGCAAACACTTACAGACAAACACTGTACAGAGCTTGTAGACTCTTATTGAAGACTTTTGGGGAAGGATTGAGGGCCATGAAGGGGGTAGAAACCCCACAGCAACTCAATCAGAGTCAACTAAACCTGGCCCCTTAAGGGCTCTCAGAGACTGAACCACCAATCAAAGAGAATATAAGCACTAGTCTTAGGCTCCCTGCACATATGGAGAAGATTTGCAGCTTTATCTTCATGTAGATCACCAAACAAACTGAAGTGGGCACTGTCCCTAAAGCTGTTGCCTGTCTGTGGAATATGTTCTTGTAAGTGGGATGTCTTGTCTAGCTTCAGTGGGAGAAGATGTGCCTAGTCCTGTAGAGACTTGATATGCCAGAGTAGGAGGATACCAGGGGCAAAGGCTTCAGCTTTTTAGAAGAGGTTAGGGGTATGGGAGCTGTGTTGGAGGAAAACTGGGAATAGGGCATCAACCAAGATGTAAAGTGAATTAATTAATTAATTAATTAATTAAAAAGTTACTGGGTTACTAGATATTATCTCATCTCTACTTGGGGATTTTTCCTGTTTGTTTTCTACTACTGTGATAAAGACTTCACCAAAGGTCACTTGAGGAGATAATAGCTTATTTTACTTTATAGCTTACTTCACTTTATAGCATTATTTCACTTTATACAGCTTTATAACAGCTTATTTATAACTTTATGACAGCTTATTTCACTGTATAGCATCATGAAGGAAAGTTAGTGCAGAACTCAAGACCAGAACTTGCAGGCAGGAACTGAAGCAGAGACCATGAAGGAGTTATTTCACACTAGCTGGCCCTTCATGATTTATTCAGTTTGCTTTATTGTACCACACAATACTACCTGCCTAGGCATGACACTAACTGCAGTTGGTTGAACTTTTCCACAATAATCATAAATCAAGAAAATACCCCTAAAGGCTTTCTTACAATCCAATCTCATGGAGTAATTTTCTCATTTGAACTTCCCTCTTCTCCAATAACTAGGAAACATGTTCACCAAATAAAAAGTATCTTATTTCTAGTTGTTGAAGTTTCCAAGGATATTGGGATAATTTGAACTTGGATCCCATTTTTCTAGACATTACTGTTTATGGTATTCTCTGACAGATAATCAGCATATAACTATTAGTTGTTGTAGAAACTAGCTTAAATTAAATTCCTCTCACTTAATATAAAATGTGCATTGTCCTTTTAAAATATAATTACTGGGTAGTATTGTTGGTTGCTTCTCTCCTTTGAAAACTGTGTGTTGCTTTCTGATAAAATGAAAGCTACTCTTTGGGAAGGAGGATTTCAGTTAGTTCTAGCTCTGGAACCTCTAGGCCTTACGTTGGAAGTGCACACTGTAGGGACTTACCTTTCTTTGCTGGGAGGCAATCAATACAATAGCAATAGTCTCTAATGTTTTATGAATCTCTTAGATAACACAGATCAACAACTCAAAAGAAGCCTTCTCATACCTGGTGTTGGGGTTTTTATTAGATGGCTTTTGGCCCCTGGAGCTATTACTGTCAGTCCAGATGAGGAGTATGTGTATGTGTATGTGTATGTGTATGTGTATGTGTATGTGTATGTGTATGTGTATGTGTATGTGTATGTGT
>JADRCG010007558.1:14973-63162 GCA_019844195.1 Rhabdomys dilectus
TATATATATATATATATATATATATATATATATATATATATAGTGACTTAAGTGTACTATAGGTATTTTGGGAAATAGTCAATGGTATATTTCCTTATGACTCTTTTAGAGTTCCTTATTTATTTTACTCTCCTCCCTCCTTCTTTTGAATTTATACTCCTCTGCCTCCCTAATTACAGCCTAGCCATTTTTGCATTTCCCTCATTACACCCATTGTAGCCTGATATTTTATATTCTATTGCTCCCTCTCAAACCCAGCCCTTTTTAGTTTCCTTGTTTCTGCAGTTATTCCATAAAATATGCTCATATCTTAAAATTTGGAGCTCAGATTTGAGAGAACATGTGATGTTTGTCTCTCTGGGTCTGTGTTACCTCACCCTGTGTGATCTTGTCTATATCCATTCACTCACCTGCAAAATTCACGTCTTTATTTTTCTTTAGAGCAGAATAGTTTTCCATAGTATATATGTGCTCAATTTTCTTTATCCATTCATCAGTTGAAGAATATTTAGGTTGTTTCCATTTCCTAGTTATTGTGACTAGAGCAGCATCAATCTTTGCCATTCTGTCTGGCGTACGGCTCATAGTTGTTTTGATTTGCATTTGCCTAATTATTAGCAATGAGTAACAATTTCTGAGGTATTTCTTACTCATATTTTTCTTCTTTTGATAACTTTGGTCAGGTCCCAGAACCATTTTTTGAATGACTCACTAGTATGTGGTGGAAATAGAAATTGAATACACACATCTTATTTGAAATATATATGCATAAATAATTATATATATTCAACTGTTAGGCAACTATTTATTAAACTGTATTAAACCCATATTCTATGTAAGAATATCTTTTAACTCACATATTATCTACAGGTACATTTTGCAGACACAAAGCATAGAAGAAATATTTAAAATAATAAATAACATGTAATGAAGATAATATTTTATTTCAATTTCTAACTGGATTTTGATTACTATCTTGAGATCTCAGAAAAACACTGATAATTTTTCAGTATTTTGAAGAAATTTCTATTTGGATTATGCTATGTTAGAAACATTCTGCTCCAAACCTCTCATTTTTTATTTTCTTAGCTAAATAAAGTTGAACAATACCTACTGTAAACCAGGTTAATTTTAAGTGTTTAAAAGCCACTTAATTTAATCAAGATCTTGGTTCACACATTTCTGAGAAGGAACACATTAATGAATGAGTTAAATTTTTAAGTAGCTTGGAGTCATTAAATAAGAGGTTTATGAACATTTAAATACCTGAAGAAAAATTTTGTTTTATAATCTCAGTTATGTTGGAAGCATACTTATATCATAATCAATTTTTTGAATAAACTTTTAAAAACAGTTATACAATTGTCCATTTTATTTTTTAAGTTACATTTAACTATATTAAGTTTTGCTTTTATAACAGTTATGACACTTCACATCATTACATTACACACATTAAATATTTTAAATCAGTGATATGCAATGAAAGGAACTCCAATTCTGGCTTACATTATTTTTTCTAGCTTATAAATCACCTGCTAAGAATTAGCTGTGAAGTTTCATAAAATCCTCTGTCAACATCAAAATAACCTAGTTACATAGGGAAAATCTAACATAATGAACTAATGAGAACTTCCTACCAGTGGCATATTATATTACAGAGTGAAGAAATGAAATTAAAATATGATTTAACTTTGGATATAATCTTGGCCATTGTGAGTTTGTTAGAACCCAAGAGTCAATATCAAAGAACTTTGTTCTATCTCTACTGGTTCTATCTCCCTCACTTAGAGACATATATTCAATGATTTAAGTAATATGCTCTAAGTGAGAACTGGGAAGCTGGAGAGCTATCTCAGCAGTTAAGTTCATTGGCTACTCTTTCAGAGGACAAGGGTTCAGTTCCCACCACACACATGACAGCTCACAATGCACTACATCTACATTCTGTGGGGCTCTGGTTTCCTCTTCTGGACATGTCTGGTACTGCATGCAGGTAAGCACATTCATGAGACAAAATACTCATACACATAAAATAAAAATATTTTAAAGACAGAATTATACAGACATTCTTCAGACAAAAATTTTAGCAGCAATAAATTGTTTAAAACTCTAACTTCTTAGCAAATATTTGTTAAAATTTATTAAGTATTAATTATGACCTCCAAAGTCTTTACAAACTTACTGGTAAAAAGTATAAAGCATAGACAGATGTACATTGTTCTAAAAATGATATCTACTGTACTAGGGGATATATTTGTGGTATAATAAAAAGTTTCAGGTGAAATCCAGAAGGGCTATAAAAAAAAGATAATACTTTGTGCAGAAAGATGTTTAGGTAGATAACCTCATGTAGATATTCCAATAAGCACAACCATGAGTTATATCGAAGAATGAAGATAAATATTATGCACAGGGACCCATATATGTAACCCTGTATGTGTGGAGCAAAAATTTGTATATAAATGAAACAAAATATGAAGAAGATGATGTGACTGCTGTGACTTTAATTGGCAAACAAATAGGAGTTACTGGAAGCTTTAACACAGGAGAAACAAAACTTATTTTTTTTGAAAACACAAATTTGTTGGATTCTTGGTCCGTAGATGCTGAATAACCATTCACTTCAAATATCACCATAATTATATATGTATATGTGTATGTATATATGTATTCATATATATATATATATGTGTGTTTGTGTGTGTGTGTACAAATATATGTACACATACATACAAATACATATAAATATATAAAATAATGTTACAATAAAATAATATCATTGGTTAGGAATTTTAAAGCAGAGTCACTCAGTGGCCCTTACCCAGCTCATCATGTGACTTTAAGTCAGAATTTTGATAGTTACTGAGTTTGTTTTAAGGTGGAATGGGAACTGGGCTTCTCAGCTCATCCTCATCATCTTCATTCCTCCATGCAGTAAAATCTTATTAATTCCAAAGCCGACATTCCTATTATACAGAAGCTCTGATCACTCTCATTCTTCTTAATGATTAAATGGCTACATATGAACATATAATAACATTCTATCAAACTCATTCTTCTGTTTTTAAGTCATTTTGCTCTAACATCTCTGATTGATGCCATTTGTTTGGATTCAAATGGCCTTGGTGCCATTTAGGACCACACTTTCAATTCACTCAAAAATATACTTGACAAAAATATCCCAGAACAGTTTCTCATAGGTGATCATGGTAGTCATAACTTAAATTCAAACAAATTCTAGATTTAAGCAGTTTATTGAATTATTTAAAGAGAAACGAATCCAGAATGGTGTCTTGGTGAGATCAATGCTACAAAGAATTCTTCTTATCATTGGGCAAGTTTCAAATAGTTTGCACCCAGCTTATTCAACAGGGATGTCTCTTGTATTCAAGGTTCTGAAAAAGCCACCTAAAGTTACACCCAAAAGATGTGATGAAAGTGTCATTGTAGAATGCCCAGAGGCTTTGTTCAGTTTCCTAGGAGCACAGAATACACTTCTGTATATGACATATCATGTTTCTTTTTTCTTCCTTTCTTTAACCTTGATTTTTTTTAAAAGTGTGATTCAAAATTTAAGATGATTCACTTCTTCCTCTAGATAACCATGTCATACTGTGTGAAGCAGAACTAGGCAATTTTCCCATAAACCTGACTGCTCTTCTGAATTTACATGATGTGGAAGTAGGGTTTTAAGCAGTATGGTTAAAATAATATGTAAATTGTAAGGCTTATAATGTGAGTAATATATATATATATATATATATATATATATATATATATATATGTGTGGGGGGGGGGGGTGTAAGTATATATATATATATTTATATACATATATGTGTATATATATGTAAATGTTTGTGTATATACACACAGACACACACACAAATAAGAGCGTTGGTTATCTGATTTTACCTTGCACTGCAATTTTACATGTTTGTGAATATTCAATTCTCAGGGTCTTACCATCAAAAAATCTTTGATTTAGTTGGTCTAAGATATAACTCAACAGTTTACATTTCTAACAAATTCCTAAGGAATCAGGACAAAAATAATCTGAAGACTGAAAATTGACAACAGTTATGCAAAAGGCTAAGTAAAACTAGTTTTCCGTATAAGCAGTTTTTTCCTGTAGTTCATTGAGCTTGCTCTATTTTCTTGTACATATTTGAGTCTTCAACTTCTGGGTCTCACTTTACTCTTTACTATTTTTTGACCACATTTTTGGTGATATGAGATCTAGAAGGTACAGTCAGGCTTAGTTTATTGCATTGGAAAGTATGTTATGAAGTTTAAATTGTTTTCTCAAAATTATTACTTTCTCTCCAACAACAATGATGACATTAGTAATATGTAAAATAAAATCTACAATGCCATATTAGTTTATATCTCAATAAATAAATTGTTTCAATGAAATGAAGTATTAAATACATTCAATATAAATTATAAAGACAAGTAACAATGATGATGTATTTTTAAAAGATTTTTATTTTTCAAAGGGCAGTTTATTGTTGCTAATATAATGGTTTACTTCATAAACTTTTGTTGGTGAATACTTGCACAAAAAACATTTACCATAGAGATTTTTAAAGGTCTAAGACATCTGGGTTTTAAATAAGGAATAGAGTACTATACTCTTTCTGCATGTCTGTAGCAAGCCACTTCCTAAACTTATTAAATTGAAAATTCCAGAAGTACAATAAGCCATATATGTTGAATTGTATGCTTTCAATTTCAATATCAGTATAAAGAATAAATCTTGTTCCTTTCTACCCTATTCTTCCAAATATGTGAATCAGCATCCATCTACTAAGTCCAGTGGTATACAATGCCTGCTCTCTAGGTACTTAATGGACATCTGTTATCACATTGCCATAGTTTCAATATATTGAAGCTATTATTTTATTATTAAACATTTCTTTTATTATTTTGATGTGACTAATATATACACTAATTATTATCATGAATAATGTAGGAAAAGCCTCATATATAAGTTTCTTACTACTTGTGACTTACTACTTGTGTCCCCTGTGAGTCTTGCATTATATCTGTGTTACTAAGGACAGAGTACTATATTTCCCATGCATTTGTTGTTAGATGCATTAGGGAAATACCATTAAGCTGTTAATTGGCAGAAATTTTACTTAATTGATGAACATGTTACCTGGGGTTCAAAGTAAAAAACTTTTTAAAACATTCATTCATACTTCTTCCTAAATTCTATACATGTTAAAAGTCAAAGTGGATGTAAACTCATATCATGGGATGATTCCCTTGTATAATCAGGAGAAAATATAGTCAAAATCATTTTACTATGTTACTGAATAAGTAATTGTATAAACTAAGCATACAGAACACAACCCATACACAAATACAATGGCAATTCATTACAAGTAATTATGAGTTATTGCTCCAACCTGTTAATTGGAGAGATGATGCAAAAAAATTTATCACATCTTATAAATGTTTCTTTTAAACCATAAAATTCTGGATACTTTATTTTCTTTTGAAGCATCTGACAAGCCTGTATCCTATTCTGGACTAATCTCTATTTATTTTTGGTATAAGAACATTTTGAGTGAAACATTAAAATGGAAATGATGTTCTTTTACATTCTTGAACTGTGTGTGTTTGTGGCTCTCTAACCTTGGTTAGCTTTTTGTAAAAGCTAACTCTGTTTATTAGTGAGAAGTCACCAGGCCAGTTGAATGTGTAATCTCCCTAGGCAACATGAGAGGAAATTTTCCAGAAAAGGGAGTTGTTTATAGTCTGCATGCCATTTCTCTTTCAGAGATAGTTTGTGTGAAGCATGTGAATAGCAGTAGAATGAAGAATAGACAAGCAGATATCTCCATCTGATCAGAAGGTAATCACACTGTTTTTCCCAGAGACATGCTTTCATAGACTGGCAGAAAAATAGACTGCATGTGAGGTGAATTGGGGAAAGTGACCACTGAGCTGGACAAGCAGCGTATATCTGGATTGAATTTTACAGATGTGCTATTAAATTGAAGTTTCTCAAATACTAGTTTACGATATGTTTATCTGCTAGCTTTGCAAACTTTATGATAGTCTACAATATATTGTGTTTACAAAGTGTAGTGGTATGTTGCTTTTAGTTTATTTGTAACTAAATATAATAATTCATACCATATGTTATTATTATGTTCATATTTCATTCATTAACTTTTATCAATCTAATAATCCCACAATAAACTCGTTCTAAAAATATTTATAACATAAATTATACTATTTCCACTTCCATTTGCATTTAAATTAGAAAATATTACACAGGGAGGGCTGCCCTACTGAAAACTTAAAAAGGAAAGAGACTTTGAAGTAAAAATAGAAATGTACATCTGCTAATTATTTTAAATTACATACATATATAGTGATTAGAGGTGGCAGGAAGTACTTTGGTTCACATGTATAATGGAGGAGGGCTGAATTATATATAGTCAGAGAGCTGGGGTCATTATTGTGACAACAGGTAGAAGAATGTTCAAGGAAGAAGGAACAATACCAAGAATGACCTGGAAAAAATAGATACCAAGAAAAGGTTCATTACTAGCAGTATCACTGTGCCAGTGTATATGCCGTTAGTCCAATGTCTGGATGGATATTTTGGTGGAAATATTAATTTAATGATTTATATTTAATTTTAGAGAAAAGGAAATATTGTAATATTTATAGGTTCAATTGGCAACAATTTAGTAATAAAATATGAGACACATTAAAATGGTAGGAAATTTTATTTTATTTGTGACTATTTTATTAAATTTGATACTGTGGAAAGGTGGGAGAAAGATTGGAATCTGTCTAAACACAGGGCAACCAGAAATGTATAGCTTTAAAAAAAGAGTGGAGATGGGAACCTGGTGGAGAGAATATTCCTGAGAGGAGGCTAAGAGGATTCTAATAGTAGTGACAGGACAACACATTTATGTTACAGGGACAAGACAAACAAATGCAAAAATGAAGAGCAGCAATGTATAGTTGAAAAGAGGGCTCTGAACAGCCTGTCTAAAGGTTGATAAAGGGAAAAAAATCTGTCATTTTGGTAAGCTCTTTCACTAATTCTTGAGTTAGCTTTGACAAATTTGATATGTTGAATTAGTCTTCTCCTTTAAAACATTTTCAGTCACAAATCAAATAAAAGAGCTCATAGCACCCCCTATAACAAACTTTTATTGCTATAAATCCACTGACATTTCACTTCATTTTGATACTATTATAGAAGAAATGAGATGATGAATCATGAAAATGATGCTATTTTCCTGCTTTACGAAGCAACTGCTAAATAAAGACAGGGTGAAAGCAACCTTTTTCCAGCTGTCTCATTGCCTTTTTAAGGCTGTATTTTAAGTTTCTACAAAACAAATTGGAGAAGACCATAGAATACTAAGCCACTTAGGACTCCTATGAGCTAAATGTGAGACTTTCATCAGATTCAAAAGACTTGGAGCCTGGAGGTATGGAAGATGTAGAGGGACTCAGCAGGAATTATTGGAAGAAATTAGGACCATAATTACCCAGAAAGAAGCCTACAGCTGCGACCAAAGAAATTTGTTTTATCATGAATATTTCAGACTCAGCCATGCTTTCTAAGGTCACATAAACTCAATAGGGAGATACTTATGGTTATTGCATATACTGATCTGGCATGTAATTAAATTTTCAAAAAGTATAAGGCCATCAGGCTGCAAGATCCTTAGGGACAGATACCCTGACTTAGTCTGTGGAATCATTAGAGATAGTGGACATTGTCTTCTTTTGTTAATGTCCATTCCTTTAGCATTATTTAAAATGACATAATTTCACACTCACAAGCATAATAAATGGTGTAAAATACAGTAATTTTTGAATTCATTGAGTTAACGGGGTAATTTGAGAAATAGCTAATAGAGTATTCACAATACAGTGTTATAACACATTTTCTGAAGGATATGAAAGATGATTGTAAAAATAAACACAGAGATTACGGAGAAATTTTTAGAAAGAAAGGGATTGATATTGAAAAATATCATGAGATCAGACAATAGTATCAGATAGAAAATAAAGTACATTTGCAGAAATTGCTGCTTAGATATGGAAACTCTTATTTTTAATTTTTTATTGAAAATACATTTTCCTCAAATACAATACAGCCCAAACATAGTCTACACTCCCTCTACTCCTCCCAGCTCTTCTTCTCCTTCACTCTCTCCAAAATCCACTCCTCTTATGTTTCCTTTTATTAAAAAAAATAAAAACAGCAGGCCTCCAAGAGACAACAACTAAATAGGACACAGCATTTGGGAAACCCAATTTAAAAAGCAAGATGAAACTGAATGTCATCTGGCGAAGTTGAGAAATAAAGCATATTGGCGTACATGAATAAACCACATATGTCTGTGACAAGAAGGGAGTAATGGGGTTCTGGAAAGAGAAACCACATTGACTCTGGGAAAATGAGCAAGATTTTGAATTTTATTCTGAAATTTCTGGAGAAACATTAAATTGTTTTAAGCAGTGTGAAACTAAAAGAAAGGCAAGAAAGATTGTTTCAGTAATTACAATTATCCATATAATAATAGATGTGAGATCTTAAACTAGGATAGAGAGAAGGGGAAACCCTAACAATACTTTTTAGCAAGGTTCCAAGAAGATAATTCTTCAGTTTATACTCGAATCATTTGGCACATACTACTAATCCATTGAGACATCTCTTCTAGGGCTTCTGTTTACTTCTGCCATATGAGACAGTATCTGCATGGTATCCAGTTTTCACCTGTAAAGTTTATCTTTTTGTTTCTCTGTGGGCTTTCCATAGTACAGGAACCTCTAGTTAGCTCCACAATCAGAATAGTTAAGACATCCAAGGATTAACCAAGGATATCTCATAGTCGGTGATGAATGGAAGTGATAAATAAATGTGCCAGCTTCCCCACTCTTCATTGGTACCTTTCTGAGCTCTAATCTGCACAATTCCTTAGAGATCATCTAATACAATATATCTTCAGAGGTTCACAACAGTAATCCTCTTTTAGCATATTACTGACTTTCTCATTTCCCATCTTAGTTTTCCCATTTCTTTGGGCTTCCGGGTTCACTTCTCCCTGCACTGGAATCTTTCTGAGATTTCTGCATCTAGGGAATCATATCTCGTCCAGGAAGGAGGTTTGTTTGTTGTTTTTTAAATAAGATTTATTCATTTTTATTTATGTGTTTAAATGCTTTGCTGCATGAATTATTTGAATACCACCTGTTTGCAGTGCCTGAAGAGACCAGAAAGGGGTGTCAGATACCCTGGAATTAGAGTAAAAGAAGTTGTTAGCAGCCTTGTAGGTACTGGGAATACAATCCAGGTCCTCTGTAAGAGAAGCAAATGCTCTTAAGCACTGAACAATCTCTCCAGCCCCTATTAAATAATCTAATTTTAGGTTTAAAGGTTTATTTAATGTTTACTTTATGTGCATTTCTGGGTTTTTTTCTGCATATATGTGTGTGTACCATGTTCATGCCTGGTGCCCACAAAGGCAAGAAGATGGAGTGTGATACCCTGGAACTCTAGTTAGATAGTTGTTAAGGACCATGTGGATATTATGAACTAAACCATGTTCCTCTGTAAGACAAATATATATATATATATATATATATATATATATATATATATACACACATATATATATGTATATATATACATATATACATATATATACATATATATACATACACACATATACATACATATATACATATACACATACATATATATGTATATATATTTGTCTTATATATTTATATATATTATATATAGGTATAGATATATAGATATAAATATAGATATATAGATATAGGTAGATAGATAGATATAGATATAAAGATAGAGATGATAGAGATGAAAAATATGATAGAGATGATAGAGATAGATGATATAGGTATATCTCCATCCTCAATCAAATAACTTTAAAAATAAACCTTTCTTGCATTAGAAAAAAGAAATTCTCAAACAATAATATAAATGCTGTTTCTGAAAATTATGGAATTTCACTTTTTCGGGAAGAAAAAAAACATTAAATCCACATGAGAGTTGTCACATGAGATTGAATAGTCTTTCTCAAATAAGAGAGAACAAAAATCACATTGTTACCATTCACTGAACAAAAGCTAGAAAAATAATTTTGCTTTCCTAATTGTACCGAATCACCTAACACTATCTTCCCATTCATCAGGGAGACTTGCTGGGAGCTGTATCCCTGATTGAGTGCTTAAGCCCAAAGCCAATGCAGAAAGTAAAAGTCAGATTGAGTTGCATTTGCTTAGCTCTGAAACATTCTCTTTTAGTTCAGTTTCCATCTCTCTGAAGAATAAATGCTTTGTCTATTGCCAGTTGGTATATCAAATTTAACTTTAATAACTTCTTAGCTATTTTCTACCAAAACTATATTCACAGCTGCTCACTTGCAAGGTCAAAGAAATCATGCTCTCATAAGACTGACAATGATTAGACACATTCTTTACCATCTGAAAATACCCTTGGCTTTTATTTAAAAGATGTGAAATATCATAAAGATGAAATAAGTAAAACAAGAAATTTATTATCATATAGATTCCTTATCTTCATTCAGAATTGGTTTCTTACAACCAAAATGTTGAAGGTATGGTAGTCTAACTTTTGCACATATAAACCAAAGTTGCTGCTCTGAACACAGAAATTAAAATACAAAGAAGATATGCATAAAATGTACATTAATTCACAAATACAATAGTATCACTTTACCAGGTATGTATGAAGAGGAGTTCGTCTTGAGTTCAAGGCAAACCTGGGTCTATAGGAAGATCCTGTTTCAAAAAAATAAAAAGATTTTCTAATGCTTCTTAAATATAAGGTTTATTTTACTTAGAGTTATATTATTTATACTATTGACACTATTCAAAATGAAGTTCTAGGAAAAATGTTAGAAACAGGATTAATTCAATAACTTATGCTTTTGTATTGTTAAAATATTTTAGTATAAGTTAATTTTTGTTGGTATACAAATGTTTTCTCTTTAGCATTGTCCTGTGTGTGTGTGTGTGTGTGTGTGTGTGTGTGTGTGTGTGTGTGAAGTTTTAGTAATCCCAAAACACAGTAGCTGATCAAATTCAATCACAGTAGGTTCTTTTAATTTAAGCTAGCCAGGGTCTATCACAGCACACTACTGTCATGCAGGACTGTTTCGGTGGTGGGGAGACCCAAATATCCACCAGAGCAAGGCTTTATAGAAGGTTACAAGAAGGTTGTTTGGTCATCTAATTGGAGAACTACCATGGCCTTTAACATAATTGACTGGTGTGGAGAGTCATATCATAAACTTAATATCTGCTTTCCTCTGCATTGGTGGTTGTTAGGCTGCAGGTGGGCTTATAACCTGGGGGTGCAGATCTGTTGAGGTAATAACCTGGAGACACTGGTTTTGTTGAAGTTGAGCCTAGAGACTGGAGGTAGGATGGGTTTTGTTGGGGGATAACTTGGCAACTAATGCTAGGTACCAGCCTGTTAGTTTATGTGAGTTCAAACTTAGGTCAGGTTCTCTAAAATGTAGTCTGAACTTAAATGATTTGACCTTTCAATATAATTATGCTTTTTTCTTTTAAGTATTATTATTATTATTATTATTACTATTACTATTATTATTATTATTTCTGAAAAAAAGTCCCAGAGAGAGATATTTTCTGTATACATTGGTTTGTAAAGGTCATAGGACAACTTTTATGAAACCACTTCTACTTTTCCATCTTTCTTTGAGCTCCTTGGATCAAAATCAGTTCACCAGTGAAAATGTATATTCAAAACTTAAATATTTTAGAAATTAATGTTTGAATTTTCCCTGTGTTATGTGGAAAATCTTTTGAATGCCATCCTACCAATGAGCATAAAAGAGAAGAGATTAACCCTTCTATGTAAGGAAACAAAAATGATTTTTGGATTATTTAGCTACAGAGAGTAAAGAAAAAGTTAATTGAAATCTGTGTGAAACCTGGTTGAATAATGCTGACCTTGACAGCAATAAGAGTCAAAATGAGAAAGACTTTGAACAATATATTATTAATTTATTTTTTAAACCTTGGATTATTTGAACCGATGAGAAACAATCAAATATGACATCCAATAATAACTTTGACTTTAAAAAGGAAAAATGCCACGTGGTTAAATGTCAGGATGAGTATTTCTGGGTCGCATGATATGGTCATGTGATACTGTTGTTAGTTTTGTGAGGAACTTCCCTTCTGATTTTCATAGTGGCTACACTAGTTTACATCCTACCACCTAGGCTTCCTTTTGATCAACTCCTCACCAACATTAAATTGTTTTCTTAATGACTGTCATTATGAATGGGGTGAAATAGAATTGCAATAAAGTGTTAATTTGGATTTCTTTAATAATCATTGATATTAAACTTTTTAAACACAGTAATTAACCATTTTTATGTACTTTATCTTTTGAGAAATGCCTTATTTCATTTGGTCACTTATTGACTGAGATGTTTTGAATGACTTCCTGTCACCACATCATAGATGTACTTGCACATCTATGTTTATTGTAACATGATTCATAATAGAGAAGCATGGAATGGATAGATCTAAGTGCCTATGTAAGAATGGATGACAATTTCTTATATTTTTTTATTGGATATTTTATTTACATTTCAGATGCCATCCCCTTTCCCCATTTCCCCTCCCTAGAAAACCCCTATCCCATGCCCCCTTTTCCATTTTGCTTTCATACAATTTTTTTTAAATGTTAATCAAAGACTTTCTAAGTATGGTAATGCTCAATCAGAAGTGTAACCTAATACCCAACCTAGCTATGTAAACTATCTTTGACTGGTGGAGACATGTGAACTTCTGCCTCCATGCCCCCTCTCTCTTTCTTTCTCTTTTTCTCTCTCATTACCTAGCTTCTCCTCTACTTCATCTTCTCGTCTCCTTACTCCATCTTTTCCTCTCGGTGCTCCTTCCCCTTTAGCTCCTCCTACATATTACCCTTCCTGTTAAAATAAAACTTTTCTCACAAAATACAATTAGAGCATAATTATTCCTATTTGTACCAGTAAGGTACAAGATAGTCTTAATACCCAGTCCCTCCTTTTGTTGACTAACCAGAACCTCTGTCGTCTCTCTTGACTAAAACACTTAGTTTTGAACCTGGCTTTTTTTCTTGGCTTTAGAATAAATGTCTGCTGAAAACCATTCACTCAGATCTTTTCTTTCAAAGTAAATAGCCAGGATTGGCTATGAGTCTATAGGTCTTCAACCCCATCAGAAATCCAGAATGACTAAGTTAACTGAAGTTATGGGAAGCACTAAGCATAGCTTCTAAAACTTAGCCAATTTATAGAGACAGCTGAACAACTGGACAGCCCCTATACTACCAAACGTTGGAGCATCAAATCTTCAGCCTTCTTACCCAAACTCATCTGACAGACATTAGTGATGCAGAATTATTAAGGGCTGATTATTCTGTCTATGCAGATATAATCAGTTGACTATTCTGCAAGTGTGTCCTTTTCTGGACAGTAATTTGTCTGTAGATGGAGAGAGGCAATTCTTGCCTAGTGGCTGTCTCACCACAACTGGAGTAACACCAAGGATGCTCAATTTCTTCTTAGAATCCAAGACAGGAAGCTATCAGGAGCAGACAGGTCTCTAATCAAAATGAACATAAATATAGAAATATTTGTAACATCAATTCTATGGATTTCTGACGTTTTGAAATCCAACTATCTATGTAAGGTACCCTGGACTGTTGTCTGTTAACTCCTCTCAGCTATTTCTAAATAAAATATAGAAAACACCCTAACAATAAACTCAAAGCCATGAATTTGCTATAGTCCCTTAACTCACAAGCTAACCATCCCAAATCAGTTAAAAAAGTTAAGGACTGGGTCTAAGCCTTGTATTCCTAATATTAAATTTTTAGCTATAAAGAATGACATTATGTAATTTTTTGTGAAAGTGAATGTAATTGGCAATAATCAAATTGAGTGACAAAATCAATCTCAAAATACAAATGTCATATTTTGTCTCATTTGTGGGTCTTAGATTTTATCTGGATACATAAAATTATTTATGTACATATGACTTGAAAAATCAAGGGAAAATTGTTTAGAACAAAAGGAATAATAAAAGGTAAGAGGGAAAGAAAGGGAAGATAATGGAGTATGATGGAGATATGCTCAAAGTGCACTATATATTTGGGTAAAAGCAACTTTATTATCCCAGTCATGTGAGCAGTGAAAAAAGTAAAAAAAAGAACACTTTAAAAATGAAAAGGTAGGGTTTGACTGTTTCATGTGAGTTCTGGCAGTGATATTCCCCTTAACTTGGAAAGCATTCTAGCAAACCAGTAGATTATAAAATTCCAGACCCAGTGGAATTTTTATTACTAGGTTTTGAACTTGCTTCACAACTGTTACCCACTTCTCTCATCTTTTTAAGAAAAATATTTTTATTAATTCTTTGAGAATTCCACATATTTTATTACATTTACTGCAAATGTTCCCCTTAGCTTCTTCCAGATATATTTTTGCCTACTTAAACCATCTTCAATTTCACATCTTATTTTTATTTACTTACTTATTGACTTCAATTTGTGCTACACATACACTTCTATGTGTAGCCACATCCATGGAATCATGGTGGACATATCAGGCATTATATGATCTTGGGAGCTATATCCCCACATTTCATTAGGATTGTACACCACTCCCAAGGATCTGAGCAGAGGCTATATTGAAAAAAGCTCTGGTAATCTCTGATTTCACTCTAGTGTGAAAATTTTTCTCCCCTGAAGAATAGAATGTGTTTATCGCCAAATAACTGTATTGTCAACAATGTCATCTCTGACTTGGAATTATATTGTTTATTGTCATATCATCTTAGAACACTTCAGCCAGTTATATAGTTAATCCTTTAGTGCTTAATACATGCTTTCCTGTTTATGGAAATACAGGTAGACAGAGAGTACACAAATGTTTATGTTTCAGGCTCCTTTAGGTTTATTAATTTCTTCTTTATAACTATCTCTTCTATTTTACTATAAGAAGTCAGGAAATACCAAGATTTTGATTACAAATCACCTTAGCTAAATTCCTGATGTCCAATTTCTACCTTCTACACAATAGAACATTTTCTACAACATAATATCTATAATTCTAATATAACATAATTCTACAAATTATGCTAAAGATAACTTTCACCCCAGTTGATGGTTTGTCTCCATTTAAAATCACTTAAGAATCCTGTTTCACATCTTTATTTCTAGCATGTAACTTGCTGGACATAAGTGGGAGGAGTGGCCCTTGGGCCTGAGGAGGTTTGATGCTCCAGTGTAGGGACTGCCAGGGAGGGAAGGCAGGAGTGGATAGGTGAGTGGGGGGATCACCCTCCTAGAGACAGGATGAGAGGGGGATGGAATAGGGATTTCCAGTATGAAGACCTGCAAAAGGGATAATATTTGTAATGTAAATAAAGAAATTATTCAATAAAAGAAAAAAATGAAACAAAACGCTAGTTCTTTGAGAAAATCAACAAGATAGATAAAACCTTAGCTAAACTAACTAAAGGGCACAGAGACAGTATACAAATTAACAAAATCAGAAATGAAAAGGGAGACATAACAACAGAAACTGGAGAAAATTTTAAAAAGATCATCAGATCCTAGTACAAAAGCCTATACTCAACAAAACTGGAAAATCTAGATGAAATGTATAATTTTGTAAACAGATATCATGAACCAAAGTTAAATGAAGAGTAGGTAAACTATCTAAACAAACCTATGTCCCCTAAGGAAATAGAAGACACTGAAAACCTTCCAACCAAATAATAAGCCCAGGGCCAGGTAGCTTTAGTGCAGAATTCTACCAGACCTTCAAAGAAGAGTTAACACTAACACTCCTCAAACTATTCCATGAAATAGATACAGAAGGAACACTTTATAATTTATTCTATGAAGCTACAATTACTCTGATACCTTAACCACACAAAGATTCAACAAATAAATAGAACTTTAGACCAATTTTGCTTAAGGATATTGATGCAAAAATACTCAATAAAATTCTAGCAAACCAAATCCAAGAACACATCAAAACAGTCATTCACCATGATCAAGTAGGCTTCATCCCAAGGATGCAATGTTGGTTCAATATACAAAAATTCTTTAATGTAATCCACTATATAAACAAACTTACAGGAAAAAAATCACATGATCATTTCATTAGATGCTGAAACAGTGTTTGAAAATTTCAACAAACAAATAAATAAAAAACACCCCTTCATGCTAAAAGTATTGAAGAGATCAAGAATTCAAGGCCCATACCTAAATATAATAAAAACAATATATAGCAAACTAACAGTCAATATCAAACTAAATGGAAAGATACTTGAAGCAATCCCACTAAAATCCCACTCTCCCTGTATCTATCCAATATGATACTCACAGTTCTAGCTAGAGCAATGAGACAACAAAAGGAGATCAAGGGGATACAAATCGGCAAAGATGTCAAAGTATCACTATTTGCAAACCATCTGACAGTATACACAAGAGACCACAAAAATTCTACCAGAGAACTTCTACAGCTGATAAACAACTTCAGCAAAGTGGCTGGATATAAAATTAACTCAAACAGGTTGATAGCCTTCCTTTATACAAATGATATAAACAGGCTGAGTAGAAAAATAGGGAAACAACATCTTTCAAAATAGTCACAAATAATTTAAAATATCTTGTGGTAACTCTAGCAAAACAAATGAAAGATCTGTATGACAAGAACTTTAAGTCTCTCAAGAAAAAAATAGAAGACTTCAGAAAATGGAGAGATCTCCCATGATCATAGTTTGGTAGAATTAATATAGTAAAAATGGCCATCCTGCCAAAAGCAGTGTACAGATTCAATGCAATCCCCATCAAAATTTCAACAAAATTCTTCAATTACAACACAATTCTTCAAAGAAATGGAAAGAACAATTCTCAATTACATATGGAAAAAATGGAACAGTGAAAACAATTCTTAAAAATAAAATTACTACTTGGGAAATCACCATGCCTTACCTCAAGCTATACTACAGACAAATAGTGATAAAAACTACATGGTATTGATACAGAGGCAGACAGGTTGATCAATGGAATAGAACTGAAGATCCAAAAATAAAACCACACACTTATAGACATTTGATCTTTGACAATGATACCAAAAATGTACAATGGAAAAAGGAAATCATCTTCAATAAATGGTGCTGGTGGACCTGACAGTCAATATGTAGAAAAATGGAAATATACCCATATTTGTCACCTTGCACAAAGCTCAGGTCCAAGTGGATCAAAGACCTCAATATAAAACCATATACATTGAATCTAATAGAAAAGAAAGCAGGAAAGACCCTCAAACTTATTGGCACAGGGGAAAATTTCCTAAACAGATGCCCAATGACTTAGGCTCTAAGATCAACAATTGACAAATGGGACCTCATAAAATTGTAAGGCTTCTGTAATGCAAAGGACACTGTCAATAGCACAAAATAGCAACTTACATATTGGGAAAAGATCTTTACCAATCCTACATCTGATAGTGAACTAATATTCAAAATATATAAAGAACTCAAGAAGCTAAACTCCAAAACAACCAAACAACCCAATCAAAATAATGAGGTATAGAACTAAACAGAAAATTCACAACAGAGGAATATCAAATGGCTGAGGAGCACTTAAAGAAGTGTTCAGTATCCTTAGTGATCAGATAAATGCAAATCAAAATAGCCCTGAGATTCCACTTTACACCAATCAGAATGGCTAAGATGAAAAAACTCAGGTGACAACAAAATTTGGGGAGAATGTGGAGAAAGAGGAAGGCTCCTCAATTGTTGGTGGGATTTGCAACTGGTACAACCACTCTGGAAATCAATCTGGAGGATTCTCAGAAAATCGGAAATAGATCTACCAGAAGACCCAGCTATACCACATTTGGGTATATACCAAAAAATGCTCCACCATGCCATAGGAGCACATATTCCACTATGTCCATAGTGGTCTTATTTGTGATGGCCAGAAGCTGGAAGAAAACCCAGATGTCCCATGACAGAAGAATGGATACAGAAAACATGGTTCATTTCACACAATGGAATACTATTCAGCTATTAAAAATAAGGACATCCTGAGTATTGCAGGCAAATGTATGGAGCTAGGAAATATCATCCTGAGTGAGGTAACTCAGACCCAAAAGGCAAGCATGATATGGACTCACTAATAAGTGGATATTAGCCAAAAATCATAGAATACCAAGGACATAATTCACAGAACTCAAGAAGATTAACAATCTGAAGAGCCAAAGTAAGGAAACGTCAGTCACACTTGGGAGGGAGAAGAAAGCCATCACAGGGAGGAGAGGGGAAAATATCTTTCTCTCTCTTCCCCCCTCTCTCTCTCTTTCTTTCTTTCTCTCTTTCTCTCTTCTCTCTCTCTCTCTCCACATACACACACACACACACACACACACACACACACACACACACACACACACATCTGCATAAATCTACAGAGAATCAAAATAATACTATAATGCAATAAGGCTGAATACCTAATGAAATATAATACCTAAATGAAATTACTTAAAAACTATCTCAATAAAAATAAGCACATATAAATTATTTACAGATATATAATTGTCTAGTAAGAAAAATAAGTTCAATTTATAAACTGATAAAATTCCAATTGAAAGAATTTGGAGATGCTCCAATTTTTTCAATTGGAGCTTTTTTCAAAAGGAGATGCTCCTCAAATTGCTACTTTCTTCTCTTTACTCCTGAAATTTAAAACTACAATGAAGTCAAAATAATGGTGATATGCATTGCAAACTATCTTTCTTATTGAAAATGAATTTAATTGTGTTGAGTCTTTCTAATGACTATGACCTCCTAACTTAACTCTGAATCCTCAGTTAGGCTTGATTAGTCTACTTGGTTAAGTAGTGGACAGCTGTGGCCTTTAGTCCCAGGGTGAAAATATATCCAGTGAAAAGAAACAACAGACCTAGGTCATATGACCCATTGATAATTTTTTAATTGATGTACACTAATCAGAGAAAGTACTATATCTCCTCTGAAACAGTATAACTGAAGGAACCAGAGAACTTGAGATATTAGGCTAATAAGATGTCATTCCATAAGGACAGATGTGCATACAAGAAATGGGAAAGGCATTTTCCCCTAAAATAGAAAAATCTACTTGCCATTTAATTTTCCTTACATATTTAGCAAAGCATTAAAAAGAGTAAAATTATAAAATGCTCAGATTTGATATAGGTGATATAGATAGAGGTGAATGCCCCTTAATTATGCTATAACAGGTCATTATAAACAAGATCATTGACAGTTTAAAAATTCAATTAAGGAAGGTGTTGGAGTTTCCAAAACACGATTTAGACAATTTAGCACAGCAAATTTACTTCTGAGATTTTATTTAGCAAAAATAGCCAGGCAGATGTGCAAACTTTTAGGCATAGGGTTGTTGAAAGCTGAACCATTTAAAACAAAGACAAACAAAATCAAGGGCAATAACCTAGTGAAATACTAATGAAAATATAATATAGAATTCATGAAGAAAAAAGCATATATATATATATATGTATATTTCTCTTCCTGATAAAGATTTTTTATCCTTCATAGTTCCTACTATTAAATATTTTAATAATTATAGATAGAAAATAGTGGTTTTTTCCTGTAAAATGATATGATTTATAGCCACATTCATTTTCAGGAAATCGTGTGCAGGTGTAGCAATGAATGCCTATAATGCCAGGATTAAGGAGGTTATGGCACACTGGAAGATGGAGCCTTTGATGCCAACTCAGACACTGCATGTCAAAAGTCCCTCTCAAAAGCAAAACATCAAGGCATACTGGCATACACCCTTAATCCCAGTAATTGGGAAGTAGAAGCAAATAGATCTTTTTGAGTTCTAGCCTAGCTTAATCTATATGCTAATATTTTATAATCATACATACATACATACAAAATAAAAGTCTAGAAAAGAAATTACATAAATACACTGATACAGAGGTGTGAATTCTTTTTTTCTCAATTGTTATTGGATATTCTATTTACTTACATTTCAAATGTTATCCCCTTTCCTGGTTTCTCCCCCAGAGTCCCCCTATCCCATTTCCCCTCCCCCTGCTTCTATGAGGGAGTTTTCCCCCACACTTACCCACTCCTGCCTCCCTGCCCTGGCATTCCCCTACACTGGGGCATCAAGCTTTCACAGGACCAAGGGCCTCCCCTCTTATTGATGCCAGATAAGGCCATCCTCTGCTACATATGAAACTGGAGCCATGAGTCCCTCCATGTGTACTCTTTGGTTGGTGGTTTAGTCCCTGCAAGCTCTGAAAGGTCTGGTTGGTTGAAACTGTTGGTCTTCCTATGGGTTGCAAATTCCTTCAGCTCCTTCAGTTCCTTCTCTAACTCCTCCATTGGAGACCCATGCTCAATCCAATTGTTGACTGAGAGCATCTGCCTCTGTATTTGCCAGGCTCTGAAAGAGTCTCTCAGGAGACAGCTATATCAGGTTCCTGTCAGCAAGCACTTCTTGGCATCTGCAATAGTGTCTGGGTTTGGTGTTTTATATGTTTCTGATATAGTGACTTATAAAACATTATATGTATTTATATATTCCTGTTATGAAGTACTTTTAAAATTATCAAATTTATAAACATTACACACACATATATGTATGTGTGTATGTCTATGTTTTTGTCTATGTCTATGCTTAAGGCATAAATATATAATCACAAATGATTAGGAGACTGAATAAGAAGTATTAAAAAAGTTTAAATTAGTGAGTTTTTGTCTTAAAATGAAAAGTAAAAAGAGAACTGGGGCTATAATATCACAGTTCCATAGAACTTGTCTATATTATACATAAAAAATTTATATAAAACTAATCTATTTGAGTTTTAGACAGTTGAGGTAGTGCACACTGTTAGTCTCAACATTCACGATGTAGAGCCAGGGAGATAGTTGTGAGTTCAACTGGTCTACAATGCAAGTTCTAAAGTTTCCAAGAAAACCTAGCCTTGATAATCTAAAGAAATAAAAAGAAAAATAAAAAAGAAAGAAAAAACCCTCAATATTTCCTATAATTATATCAATTATGTATTTCCTTATTTGTTATTCAGATTGTATATGTAAAATTTCTATTCAATTTTTGGAAAGATAATATATTTTATTAACAGATTAATATTTCGATTAGAAATTTCAAGGTTAGTTTTACTAATCTTTGTACAAAGTTCTATAACGCATGGAACATACAAATTATTCCATCTCAGACTAACACACTTTGTAATACTGTTTTTAATTTTGAGATATGAGGAAGATTTAGAAAAATTAAGCTACACACAAATATTAATATAATTTATGAAAAATACATTCTGTTAATAATGTTTTGAAATATTTGAGAAATTTAAATATTTAAAAAGCAGCCATGGGTAACTGCATTAATTTCTTTTCTGTTTCTGTGACAAAACACCATGACTAACACAGCTTATAAGATAAAACATTTAATTGGGTTAATTTATGATCATTAGGATGCTCAGCATGGATTCAAGGAAAGCAGGCACAGTGCTGAGCAGTAGATATAAGCTTAAATGTTGAGACAAAAACCATGAATCAGAGAACGATAATTGTGAATGTTGTGGGCTTTTGAAATACCTCCTCCAACAAGGGCACATCTAATCATTATCAAACAGTTTTATCAATTGATCAATTAAAACCTTTGAGCCTGGCAGAGAGCATTCTCATTCCCAAAACCACAGCAGAACAGTGTTAGTATTTCATTGACTTTTGTGTGCTTTCACATGGGATATGTCAGCCTATCCACTTTTTATTACCTTCTGATGGAACCGGTGGCTGGTATGCAGGGATGTCCTCCACAATAACAACACGAAGGCAGGCCCCAATAACACGAGAATGTCCAGTTTCAAGAGTTTTATTGACATGGCAGATGGTAGTTAAATCTGGATGTGCACCCCCCCCTTAAGACAGGGGGAGCCTGACTTAAATAGGGAGGGAGAAGGAAGGAGGGACTGGGAAAAGAATACTTAATTAACTATGCCCTGTGGCCTTTAGGTAACTCATTAATATGGGATATGGAAATCTCTTGAGGCTGAAGCCTATAGTCACACCCTCTACCTGTGCTCTTTGGGAGGGGCTGGATGCTATGTGACTGAACAGTGAAGGTTAATGGAGTTCCACACCACGTGTTAGGAGCCTGGGTTTTGGGAGCATGGCAGAATAAATGCCCGTCCCTTGCAGGGTCTCTGGGCTACTTCCAGCCAGCACTTCTACCAAGAACCAAGACCCCTTTCACGGCCCTACAACCTTTTATTCATAATATTTCAGCATTTGCTATTTACAACCAGAGCTACCATTACATACTCAAAGTCATTTAAAATAAATGGTATTGAATTCAATCAAAATTAAACTACAATTTTCAACCCTGTCACTGCAGCATATCTGTGAGGCTCAATTCAGCCCTGGGGTCCTTGCAGTCACATTGGTATCAGTTCTACTGTTGTTTTAAAATTCAGGCTCAGCATAAACTTTTGTCAGGTAGTTTTAATTCCTGATGTTTGATTTCTTTCTCGTTTTTCTTTCTTTCCTTCTTTGTTTTCTCTCTTACTCTCTCTTTTAATTTGTATTTAAGACAGAAAATTCTAATATTCAGATCTTAACTATAGTAATTTGTATATTCAACATTTGAAATGTACTCTATTTTATCACAATCTTGTTTCAAAGAATATTCGTGTAGTATTTCTGAAATATAGAAATGAATTTTATGAAAATAATTTGATGATATTGGTTATAAAATCTAATATAAAATTGAATCAATATTATAACAGAAGCCCTTGTAGTGTTCATGGTCTATTTCTTTTTAAAGAAATTTTAAGAAATAAAAAAAATATTTTTATTCACTAGAAAATTATTTTGTCTTGAGTCATTTAATAGTTAATATTTTCTAAATTGTTAATTAAAAACTGGAATTTTCATCTGTCTAATTATATGTGACTATTTTATAAGTATGTTCTTCCATATGTTAGCAACTAAAATAACATGATCTCTATATTTATTCTTAATTAATTTTGTGTATTTTTCTCTTGTATTGGGACAGAATAAAACATTTATTTTCATTTCTTTACTTAGAGGAAAAATTAGAAAAGAATTATTTTATTTTTAACATGATATATAAGTAGTCTACACTGCACTTTAACTTATATTTCATCTAACACAAAAACATAAATAAAACATTCAAAAATATTATTTCAAATTCAATAGTCTTCAAATGTCCATAGTCAGCATATTATCTCAAATTTCCTGGCAGATTTTAGATTATATTGACTTTCCTTTGAGTTATACTTCCTAATTTAAAGTCTAAGCAATGTGATTATACTTAATATTAAAATATTACTCTAATCTAAAAACAATCACAAGGGAATTTAATACCCTCCATATCTTGTTCTGAAAAATGAAAACTGTTTATTATTCATTCCACTGGAAATCATATATTTCATCTTGACTTTTATGTCAGAATTCACAGAAAACAATTCTCTTTTAAATAACATGGTGATAAGTAAATCTGTTCAATACAGTTTATACTCAAGAAATTGAATGTAGTGAGTTCAATAGTTTTGTCCAGCCTCAAATTTATATTCACTAAAATCTCCAAGCATGATGTTGCTGGCGTGTAATTTACATGCAATATTAAATCATCCTGGATTTAGGTGGGTCTAAAAGTTAAGTATTTATATTTATAAGAACAAATAAAGTGAGTTTCTGAAGAAAGTATAATTGACAAAAGTCCAAGGACACAAATAAACATAATATTATGGAGGCAGCAATCAAAGTTGTTTCAGTAGACCAAGAATAATAAAACACTATCAAAAATTGAATAAGGGGAGGAAAGACCTTTTTCTGGGGTATTAAAGGGAGTATATGCTTTATCATCTTTATAATACTGATTTATTATTTCATTTCATTTATTTTTTTTGCTTATTTACTTTATGTTCCACTCCCTGCCTACCTCCCTGTTACCCCTTCCCATAATCCTTCCTTCTCCCTTCTCCCCTTTACCTCTGAGCAGGTGGGAGACCCCATGTATAATACCCCCAGTGTGGTACTTAAAGTCTCTGAACTGTTAGGCACATCCTTTCCCACTGAGGCCAGACATGTCAGTCCAGTTAAAAGAACATATTCCATGTACAAGCAACATCATTTGGGATGGCACCCATTCCAGTTGTTCAGGACCCACATGAATACCAAGCTGCACACCTGCTACATATGAGCAGGAAGCCTAGGTTCAGCCCATGTATGTTCTTTGTTTGTTGGTTCAGACTCTAAGCTCCCCGAGGGTCCAGGTTAGTTGACTGTATTGGTTTTCCCGTGGACTTACTATTACCACTGGGGCCTGAAATCCTTCCCCCATGCTCCATCCACTGTTTGACTGTGGGTGTCTGTATCTGTCTGAGTCAACTGCTGGGTGGAACGTCTCAAAGGATAGCCATGCTAGACTCCTGGCATTTTATGTGTATTGGTGTGTTTGTCTGCATGTTTGCCTGTACCACATGTGTGCAGTGCCTGTGAAGATTTTAAGAAGGCAATGGATGTCCTAGAGCTAGAGTTATAGGTGGATGTGAGTTGAAATGTGGGTGCTGGAAACTGATCCCAGGTCTTCTGGAAGAGGATAAGTGCTATTAACGACTGAACCATCTCTTTAGCCCCAATAATTTTAGATCTATACATAACATTAATCATTAATTCAGGAATTCACAACTGTGTATGAATTGCCAAAATAACTCTTACCATGCTTTGTGTAATATATTCATTTTTTTCCTATACAGGTATATAACTGAATGAGAGCAGTTTAACTTTCCTAAGTTCACAGCTGATAAATGTCACATTCTGTGTTCAAGTTCAATGTGACTATAGAAATATATGCAATTTTTGGTTTGGTATCAAACCTCCAATCCTGTCACTTTAGTTGATGAGAACTGATTACATTGATTACTTTTATATATTAAATAGAGGAGGTGACATGAAATAGTTAAAAGGAAAAGGATTCTATTATGACAGTTTATAACATTGAAATTATAGTTTTTCATATCTTTAATAAAAGAGAAAAACTAGAAATCAATTTAAAATATACATGTTTCAATATTTCTTTGTAGTTGTTCTATCAAATAACTGAAGTTAACAAAATTAATCTTGATACTGTCATTAGTTTATATATTTTCTTCTTAATATAGGAATAAATGACAACTATAATTTGGAAAAAATGTTAAATATAATAAGATTCTGAAAAGCACATGTGATATTTGACTTTGAGCACTCGTCAGTCAATTTAAAAAAACTTTTTGATGGTTTGAGAAACTACAAGTTGTTTTTCCAAATAGGTGAAACTTCTAGGAAACAATATGCAAGCATTTATATGCAGAACTGGATGCCTCAGTGTGGGGGAATTTGAGGGCAGGGAGGTGGGAGTGGGTGGATGAGTGGGGTCAAAAAACAAAAATAGAAATAAAAAAGAACACAGGACTGCACTTTTAGGCCAGATCCCAGACCTTGAATCCGGCTATGTATCCATGAAGCTCTCTCTGGGCCAAAGAATTAAGAAGCAGTCTGTGATGTAACTTGACAGCTCACAAGTTTTGACACCTGGCTTCTTCATGTTCTTTGATTTGAAACTTATTCCCATCCTTAAAAAGTTATGAAGGGTCAGAGTTTTACCTTCTATTGGAGTTGGTGTAGAGAGGCCTCAGTGGGATAGAGGGTGTTGTTTAGGGAAGTATTCTAAAGGCTGCTTGTGATAGAGGTTTTTCTGTGTGTGTCATCCTCCCATTTTTCTTATAGGGCACAGGCTCCCCTTTTACTTTTAATGAAGCATTGCTCCAGGATTTAAGCCCCCTTCCATGTTTATATTTCCATATAGTATACTGTTTCTGTTTAATTCTGTTTCTCCCATCTCAAGGCCTAATAATGCCCCCAAGACCACTCTTTTGCTAATAAACATTGCCCTCCAAAGGGGAAAAAAAGAAATATAGTTGTGGGATTTATACATTGTTAGCATAAATATGTTTCACATGAACTTTAATAATTAAGCCTTAAATCCATGCTCTGAACATTGCTTCAGTTTTCTAAAAGCTCTACCTAAATATTCTTGGCTCTACTTGCTTGATTTCAGGCTGTTAGAAGGCAATGCTCCAAGTCAATAACTTAGCAACATAAAAGAGCTTAGATTTGCACTCTGTAAAACAGGTATATAATTAAATCTGTGTCTTTGTTCAGTTGCTTTGACCTTTTGTGTTTTGTTTGAACTCTAATAGCCTCAATGCACCAACATTGACCCATTACTTGTTAATATCTAGAGTGCCACTTAATGAAACATTTCATCTCCTCAGTATTGTTTCTGCATTTGATTATAACATTCTTGATTTCCAAGGGAAAAATTACTGTGTTATTTTGAAAACTATCACCTCTCTCTCTCTCTCTCTCTCTCTCTCTCTCTCTCTCTCTCTCTCTCTCTGTGTGTGTGTGTGTGTGTGTGTGTGTGTGTGTGTACTTTTTCCAGTTTAGAGTTCTCAAATCTTCCATTTTGTTGTCAAAAGAGAGTTTTCAGTAAACAAAAACTTCCTTGAATTTACTTCATTTAAGGTCATTTAAAGCCAAGTTAACATTTCAAATATAAGAAGCTCAGTGTCAGTTTCTCAGGTTGTAGCTGATTAAGCTTGAAAAGACACACAGCTTGATTCTGATGATGATAGATTAAGACACTTGCTCTTTGTACTTGTATTCAAGAGAAAACAGTCACAGTTTAATTAAAATGAACAAAGCTTCAGCTGAAGATAAACCAGGAAGATGCTTACATTAAAATGAATTGAAAACATCAAACAGAAAACCATCAAAAAGAATTAACATTTTCATACTAATGATCATTGCCAGCTACAAAAAAAAAAAAAAAAAAAAAAAAAAAAACTCTTTTTTTTTTTTTTTTATAACTGAATTCCAGTAAAAGTTCCATTTGAATTCAGGATACATTGTCTTAGTTTTTCTTTCTTTTTATTGGATATTTTATTTGATTACATTTCAGATGTTATCCCCTTTTCCCATTTCCCTCTCACAGAATCCCTTTATCCCATCCCCCCACCTCTTGCTTCTAGGAGGGTGTGCTTCCATGCATCCACCCACTCTTGCCTCCCCACCCTAGAATTCCCCCACACTGAGGCATCCCTTCATGTGTGTTCCCAGGCTGGTGGTTTAGACCCTGGGCGCTCTGGTTGGTATTGTTGCTCTCCCCATGGGGCTGCAAATCTTTTCAGCTTCTTCAGTCTTCGAACTTCTCCTTTGGGAACCCTGTGATCAATTCAATGGTTAGCTGTGAGCATCTGCCTCTGTAGACTCTGGCAAAGCCAGTTTTTCAAATGTATGAAACCCACTCAGTGTATGTGTATAACAATACACTGAAATACCTTTACAAGGTTACTGATATACATAGATTTTAAGTCTCATGTTTAATGTGTTTAAAGAAATTTAACTTTATTTAGGCAACAAATACTAGACATATGGGGCAATTTTTATGAGTAGGGTGTGTGTCTTCTGCTCACAGACTCAAAACCGGCCCCTATAGTTCCCTGTTATTTCATCACCAAATCACTGTTTATTTGAAACTCAGGGAATGTATAGATTGAAAAAATTTTATATATTATACCAAATATATAAAGATTTCTTTTTCACACACTATAATTAAAAGATTAAAAGAGAAGAAAATATCATAAAACACATCTGTAAGCTCACAAATAAAACCAGACTTTTTTTTTCCCTTAAATTGAATTTTGAAAATTTTTGCATTTGTGATACACTGCAAAGGGAGGAATAGTAGGAAGAAAAAACCCGAAGAAATAAAATAAAAACATTGTAAACAGTTACTTTAAGAGTTTTATAAGCTAAAGCCAACAGGAAGAATTGTTCTTGTACATAGATATACAATCACAGCCAGTTTAAGAGCATAAATTTTACATTGAACATATGGCAGATTTGTTCAAGCATATGGTACAGCAGTCTACACTTGTGGAAACTTCCTCCCTTCTTCACTCTCCTTTCTTATAGGAGTCATTTGGGAGAGAGCATGTGTGGGGTTAATAAAACAATAAGAATCTGACAGACAGTTTAAAGTCTTGCCTATTCCTATGACTCTCAAGCAAGGCTGAGATACATTACTAGGCCTGACAGAAAAAAAAATGGCTACAGTATTTGGAAACTAAAAGATTATGATTCAATAAAATTCTAATATTTGTTAGTTAAATGATATTCATCTTGCTTCTTTTGAATTATCAGTATATAAAGTATAATTATTCTTTAACCTTTTGGTTAACTTGTTCATGGAAGTACTGGATTTCTGTGAATATAATTCAGAAAAACAATTTCAGGCTGGAAAACAAATTTCACTAAGATCTAAGAAAATGATCTTTATGCTTTGATAGAGAGTAAGTAAAACCATAGTGGTGTTAGCAGTCACTATATTGTTTTACCAATAAAAATTAGTGGTATTTTTATAATTGTAATACAGTTGCTATAGTTCTCTTAAATATACTTGGTTTATAATAACTTCAAATTGTCTCTAGTTATAAGACTTGTCAATGGATATTGATATAAAATCATGAATACCTTAATATATTATATATTGGCATATAATATATTAAGGAAATTCATAGTACAAACTTACTACAAATAAATACTTTGTAATTCAAGCGTTCTACTTTTTGAGTCATATATACTTCATTCTATGTATTTAATGTTAGTCTGAGATAAAATATACACTAGTCGTCAGAATTACAAGTTTCTAAAAGTTAAGTCCCCTAATTTAAATACTTAAAATATCTCTAAAGTTTGGGACAGTGAGATAATTCAACAGGTGTAGGTTCTTTCTCCTAAGCCTTGCAATTGGAGGTTGATCCCCGCTATGACCTACATTGTGGAAGTAGAAAACCAATCTACAAAAGTTGTCATTTGATTTCAAATGTACTTGCTAATATGTGTGCATGTGTGCTCACACACACACACACACACACACACACACACAGAGAGAGAGAGACAGAGAGAGAGAGAGAGAGAGAGAGAGAGAGAGAGAGAGAGAGAGCAGGTGGAGGGGAGTGGAGGAAGAGGAAGAGGGGGAGGGAGAGAGATAGACTCACATGGGTATACACACTCAATCAATATATCTGTCTGTCTGTCTGTCTGTCTGTCTGTCAGTCAGTAATAAATGCAGAAAACCCTCTAAGAGTTTAGAAAGATTTGGGGGTTGTAGAAAAAAATATCTAACAGGAGGCAAGATATGATCCTCAATGCAAGATTTTTTCGTAACTTTAAATTCAAACTTTTGATAATGTTTCAAAATAATACTGTTAATAATATATTATTAATTAGAAATGTAATGTAATAATTAGAGATCAAAGTTTTAACTACATTATTGTGTGCAGTTTTCATGCACTTTGGACATACAAAAAATTTTAAAAGTATAAACAAGCACTGGACTAATTATATAAAAATTTGAAGAAAAGAATGAGGTTGCATATATACTTCAAAAATAAAAAAGGCAAGATTTTGTTTGTTTGGTTGGGTGTTCTTTTCATAGATTTTTAAATTCACATTACATCTTGATCACAGCACCCCCCTTCTCCTTACAAATCCCTTCCCTCAATATTCTCCTACCTTACTCCTCAGGGAAGAGGGAGCCACCATTGGATAACACCTTACCCTTGGACATCTTGTCCCAGCAGGACTAAGCACAACCTCTCCCTCCAAGGCCCAACCAGTTAGTCCAGTTAGGGGAAGGGTATCTAGTGGCAAGCAACAGAGACAGAGACAGCCCTTGCTCCAATATTTAGAGGACCCACATGAAGATAAAGCTACACATCTGCTACAAATATGTAGGAGTGCTAGATCCAGCCAATGCATGTCCTTTGGTGGTTCAGTCTCTTTGAACTCCCATGGGCACAGGTTATTTGACTCTGTAGGTCTTCTTGTGGTGTCCTGTAGTTTTAATAGGGTCTCATATCCCAGGCTGTCCTTAAACTCAATGATCCTCTTGTCTCCACTTCCCAAGTGGATCCCATTGCTGTTATACAACAACAACTTGATTTTTAAAAGTGTCAACATACACTCAGAAATGTTCATTTTATAAATACATACAAACATTCATGCCCTAAAGTTTTTATCCCTTCATATCCAAATGTGAATATTTAGCTATTTTTATAAGATTTATTTCTGTGTCAGTCACTAAAGCAAGCTTTGTCTGCATATGATTTCTACATATCTTTAATTATTTAATATATAAAATTGATATTCTCATCTTAAGCTTCTCTACATAAAAATGGGACAAAACTTATTTTTTTTTGTTATTTTAATTGTTTTTGTAATCTGCTAACCAGACAATTTAAGTTGTCATGGAAATGTCAATGGTCTCAAATATAGTTCTTTTTAAATTTTTATATAAATGTAATTAAAGAATGATTTTCTTATGAAAAGGAATTGTTTCTACTTTTATTTAGTAAGTTACTTCTTTTCTCCAGTGTTTTTGACTAATACATATGTATTCCTTCAGGAGGAACAACAGCAATGTTTTTTTTATGAGTAATAGTGCCACAAAAAATTTTCTAAAGTATCAGCAGAAAGTTTTGTTGAATAAAAATAATTACTAATATAGTTAAAGTATGTTCACTTCCAATCAGAGATTATGGTGAAATTGCACATTACTGTAGCTTGAGTGAAAATGGCCCCATAGGCTCATGGGGAGTGGCATTATTAGAAGGTGTGGCTTTGTTGGAGTAGGTGTGACATTGTTGGAGGAAGTGTGTCACGATGGGGATGGGCTTTGAGATTTTAAGGGCCTAGGCCAAGCCCAGTATCATTCTCTCTTCCTGGTGCTTGCAGATCTGGATATAGAGTTTTCAGCTACCTTTGTAGTACCATGTCTGTCTGTGTCCTGACATGCTTCCACTCATGATGATAATGCACCAACAATCAGCCCCAATTAAACGATTTTCTTTGTAAGATTTGCTATGATCATGGTGTCTGTTCACAGCAATAGAACATTGACTAAAACACATATTAATGTTTAAAAACAACAAGGAATGCAAGAAAAGGATAATTAAAAGAAAGAAATAATAGTAAGGCCATTCCAGGGCTTTTGATAATTTCAAAACAACTAAAGGTTCGCAGATGAACCATAAAGCATGGCTAAGAATTTAGCATACAATAGGTCTTTATAAAAGGAAACTTGAGGCTACCAAAAAGTGGATACTGCTTTGGCTGGAATTGTTCAAATATAAGTGGATGAGGTCTGAATATTAGAAAATATAGTTTCAACAAATTCTATACCTGGGGCTTGGAATGTATCTCAATGTTAGAATGTTTGCTTATCACACGAGTCTAGATTAAGTCCTTAGTACTAACCAACACAAGCAAGAAAGCAAACAAACAAAACATCACCAACAAAAAATGAATAAATAAGTACATACATGAATAAATAAATCTACAAAATAGCACTTAATGCTTTAAATGGAATATATTGAAAAACAAAAACTCAAACATTGAATTAAGCAATAATTACAAAACATGATTATGGTAGGAAAACACAAAATGGGTGAGGGTTTTTTGTGTGTATAGTTGCCCTTGAATAGATTTTCTGTTGTGATTGTTAATATTTAATGAATCTGGAAAAATCAACAAAACCTTTAATATAACCCTTTGAGGATGTCTGTGAGGATATTTTATAGTAACAAGCAAAAGAACTGAGATATGCATAATATTCCTACAATATTTTATCTTAAAGGAATTTGAAAGGTGGTACTTCAAGTAAAATAGTGATTAATTTATAAAGAAGGCAAAGACAAGTTCTGTTACACTTAAAATAATCTCTCAGGGACAACACAGGCAGAATTAATTAGTCTTAAACCTAGCTTTCTTATTTCTCCTGTACTATATTTTAAGAACTCATTATTGATGATGAATATATAAAAGTCTATTGAGTTTTTGTTTTGTTTTTAGCTTTATCAACAATGGGGATGTGTACTATAAAATTATAAATATTATTTACTTTATCCTAGAGAAATAAAAATTTCAGGCCATGAACACATATAAATATTCAAAACTATAAAACATTGATGGCTGTAATCTGTTTTAATTAACAGTACTGCCTTAATAGAAGATCATTCAGATGCCATGCATGCAAGCTCTCAATACTATCAAAGAATAAGTTCTTACCACATTGATCTGTACATTCCAGACAACTTTTACTAAATTAATGACACAATAATTTGCAGATACCAATGGAATAATTCTAAAGTTTGTGTGTAGGAATAAAAGACACAACTAATTGTAAAGAGAAGACAATTTGGATTAAACAAGCAATCCAATTTTAATAATTATTATATAGTATATTAACTAAGACAATATAGAAAAATAAAGACAGAGAATAAAGTAAACAGGAAAGAAGACTCAAAACTAGACCTGCATATATATTCCAAACTGATCTTTTGCATAGAAATGGAATGATCATTTCAACAAGTGATTTTAGAATACTGAGGTACTTAAAAACAAAATCAACGTTAAACTCCTATGGTTCCCAAAGATTGTCTTAGTATAAACCTAAATTTAAAATACAAACTGATATAGATTCTATTATAAGAGAAAATTAAGAGGAATAGGCAACTTTGCCATGGATTTTACTATATGATGTCAAAAACAAAATCTGTGTAAAAAGTAAATGATTACCTCTACTTATCTAAAATTCAAATATCTGCTTTATAAAAGACAATATAAAAAGTTAAAATGGGGGAAGCTATAGATTGACTAGGAGAAAATATTTTTAAAAGGCATCAGATACTATACTGTTGTATGAGATCTACAAAAAAAAAAAATCTTTAGAAATGGGCCCAAAATGTTAACAAATACCTCACCAAATAAGATATACTGTTGGAACATAAACATATTTGAAGGTTCTACACAGCATGTACCATTCTGCAAGTGCAAATTAAGATGGTACTAAGATCTTATTACATATCGATTAGAATAGCTAAAATCTAGAACAGTGACACCACATGCTGACAAGATGTAAGAAAGTTGTCCATTCAATGTTTTGCAGTAATGCATAATGATGTTGCCACTGTGAAAGGCAGTTGTATAATTTCTCATGTAAATAAATGTAATTTTTGCAATATGGTCTACAACTAGATCCTTTATCTAAATCAACGAAAAATTTCATGTCCACAAAAACCCTACTCTTATCATGTTTTTGATCTAAGTGATAAAACTAAGAAGAAACATTCTACAACCGTATAAATAAATGAGCTATATCTATACAATGAGATGCTATTCATTAAGACAAGTAAACTACTAAACAATGAGAAAAAAAGAGAACATATAAAGGGTTATTGCTAAGTGAAAGAAGCCAGTATGAAAGAGATACATACTGTTTGACTTCCACTATAAGATACTTTGGCAGGCTATAGAGAGAGTGAAAGGATCAGTGGTTTGTAATAGTAAACTTGGAGAACAGTGAAACTTCTATATTCTTTCATGAGGCTACAAATTCAACGATTTAAGACATCAAACAGAAAACCTCATATCTGGTCAAATTGTCTTTGGTAATAAAGGCAACAGTTGTTAGATGAAGTAGGAAACTTAAAAGTTCCTAGGGATATCAAAAGTCACACTTCAAATTGCTAAAGTTCAGGGACAATAGTTCTTCCTTCAAAGTGGTGCATTTTCAAATATGAAAGTCCATTATGTCAGCTATCATGTATTTCAAAATGAAAGCAAAGGTTGCTGTGCTACTACACTATGAACTAGACTTTTCCTGAGCAGATTTTGCTAGAATTATTTCTTCAGATTTTGATTGTTATAGATAGCAGGAGGATGACTCCGGTCACTCAAATACACACACACACACAAAGAACAAACACACTGAGTTAATAAACCTTCTCATTGCAATCTGTTTGCCATTGTCAATAAAGAAAAAATAATCCTAACCCTAAAACTATTTCTATGTATTTTCATTACTATATGACTTAAAACAGTATTTATTTAATATCAAACATTTCCCATTTTATTGGTTGTTAATTTTAACCACAAAAATGTGTTTAAGTTTTGCTGAGTGTTTCTCCCCTTCTTACACAACTTTCTGAGTATTTTTCACATTGAATTATTTCATTTTAATACTCAAGGTATAGTATTTTTAGCATAATTTGGAGTGGGTTTGTAGCTAAGTGATACAGCACTTGCCTAGCCAGCTGGGTTAGAAAATAAGCACTAATAAAATCATATTAATGTCATTTTTAGCTGACATAATTGATCAGTGTAGAAGGTAAGTGATGGGTGAGGGCCTCTCAGTGATGTCGCTATTTTGGAGTCACTCACTCTCTTGCTCTATAAATAAGTCATATCAATTCATTGAACTAAAAAGTTGTACTTAGGTCAAATTATACTTAGGTCTCTTTTCAGAAGATTTTTGTCCTGTGACTTTGAGATATTCCTTGGTGCTCTTTTCTTGGGCTGTTCTGTTATCAAACCTCAGGGAAGTTTAGAGACTAAATGAATGTTTCTTCTAGATATATAACAAGAAAGGCATAAGGGAGTGACTCTCAGGCTGTCAAGCCCTGATAACACACATTGAACTCATTCATTCTGGTAATGTTTAGTGTCTATGAAGCCTACTTTCTGGAACAAGAACAGCAGCAGCAGCAGCAGTAGCAGTAGCAGCAGCAGCAAGAAAAACAATAACAACTTGTCAAGTGTTAGCACTTAGAGTCATTCCTGGAGAGTTCCAGAAAGTCATCTGGAGTCCTCTGGCCCTTATTTTAAAATTAAGAGTTAAACTAGCCAAAGTCATTAGCATTTACAAAACATATTTTAAACATAATTTGACTATTAGGCTATTTTTTTTTAAAAATCATAAGTGCAAAATGCTCTCCTACCTTGCTTGGCTGAAATAGACTTGAAAATAAAAATGCCTGATGGGTTTCAAGGTGACATGTTGTTTTCCCATCATATTTTTCATGGCCCACTATTCCTACTTAGGTAGTCACCAAAGCAATGCAGTTAAAGAATACAAGTGTTGTTTTATCACTTCATCTTTTAGGGTCAGATATATCCAGCCATTATTTTAAGCACTTGTCTGAAGCTTAAATCTTTTCTAACTCTCAGATAGAACAGATGGCACAGCCATATTAGCAGTGACACTATATATATACACCAAGTGAACTGGTGCTATTATCTGGTTAAGTGGCTGTCAGCATTTCCATTACGAACCCAGCTTTCAAGGGTCTATAATTCAGATACTTTAAATAACATCTGGCTGAAACTTGGTGTATAGAAATGATGAGTGTTGAGTAAAAATTAGTATAATTTTGTGAATGCATGAATACTTCTGGAAGACTCAGCTTGATCAATTGGATCCTTTTTTAAGTGATGATTTTCACTAATCAGTGTATTTTAGATCTCAAAGCACATGCCATTCATTTATTCAGTCAATCAGTTAGTTGGTCATGAAATAATTTACACTTACCATGTACCAGGTCATTTTGTAAGTGATACAGATACCCATATTTTCAGAACATCCGAGTGCCCTCTCTTTCTAAAGAAATAGAGAACCAGCAAAAAATACATATACAAATATATCTCTAACCAGTATGTACATGTAGGGGTGATGTATTTCATAAGATAATCTTAGTTTTTAAATAGTATACTAATAACTTAATGTTTCTCATCTTTCAATCTATGAGAAAATGTAGGATATCCATTAGCATTTATATTGTCTTCAGTAATCACAGTCAATAACAAAGAAGCAAAGAACCATTCATTTTTTTTAATTACCAAAGTAGATCTGAATTTCTCACAAGTGACATCACATCTTTGAAATGGACAAAAAGAAAAGAAAAAAGTAACATGGAAACTGGTCTTTCAAAGCAAATTGCTTCAATTTTTCAATTACTGTTTTTTACTGCTCTTAGAAGAGTTTCTCGGGTTCTGAAGGCCTTAAAGTTTGTATAATGTTGATAATACTCACTGAAGGAAGCATACTACCAATAACAAATCGAACTTAAGTACAAAAGACTTAATGAAGGGTCAGGTGTATAGCTTAGTAGTAGAATGCTTTCCTAGCATGCTCAGGGTCCTGGGCTCTATCATCAGCCTAACAATATATGAATATTAAGAATGAGAAAGGAAATACAAATTATCAAGAAATAAAAGCTCAAGGCACTGCAACATGAAAAACCCAGGCCCTGTTGAGAATCTCCTGGAAGGACTGGTTCTGAAGCCTTCTGTGGATTTCTGGCTTCTATTTTCAAGGCTAGAGTATAAATTTTCCTCAATATGAAAATATAATTTCATGTAATGCCAATTTCGGCACAAATGACTGCTTGGCATACTTAAATGAGATAAAGGTTTTGTTTTGTTTTGATGGTAAAACCATTATAATCAAGTAAAGGTCATGGACATGAGAGTGATGAATGATAAATGTGTGGCCTGCAAATATTATTTGATAAAGCTCTAGAGGGAGAAAGAGAAGCTTGGCAGAATTTAAATTCATTTTTATATGAATTAGATAAAGGTCCTGAGATAAATAGGTCTCTATAAATCTTAATTTTTAACTCTGAAAAATAAAACAAAATTTTCTTTAAAGATATTTTCTGTTTGAATGAGACTGTCACATCTAATGTAGTACTTGGTAGAGAGCCAACCTATGCTAGTGTTTGCAAGTAGTCATGAAATTTGAATATGTATGGTAAAGAGATACACATTGTATTTAATCTATAAATATCTGTCCTTTTCAATCTTGTTTCTAGTATAGTCCAGTCACCATAGTGTGAGTCTGCTACAATTATTCTCAGCACTCAGTGATAATTTCCTGCATTGTAATAGCTTTCAGGGATTAGTTCATTCTCCTAAAAAATAGAAAGAGACATCTCAGGGCACTGCAGAATTATTTGTTTATTGTGTATAATATCCTGTATGTATGGTGCTCACAGTTCCTTTGTTCAAAGATATCTCATTAGCCAGCCAATTATGTTGGTGATCTGTTAGCCTCCTTTACAGCCCAAATGCTCCCTGCTCTCCAATTCATATGAACCTTTAAGAATGCCATATGTTCAAATTGCTTCACTCTGTACTTAGTCCCTTCCCTACTATTATCCCCATCTGTGTAACTGCATGCTTTCAGGAATGGATACTTGACTTTTCCTTGGTTTTAAATCCAAGTTACTGCATGCTTTATTTACATGTGCTTGCATTAATTGCTTTCTTTGGGTACATTTTTTTTAGTGTTTACTTGACTAAAATCCTTAGTTAAAATAATCTGAATCTGAGAAAATGTAAAACGATTCCTTATTCATCTTACTCTGGATTTGCAAATCTAGAGATATAACCATTTATATTTCTTTGTGTGAAAAAAAACACATCTTACTCTAATTTATGCATCATTGCAGATTTCTTTTTGTGCTATATTATCTACCCTTACCTTAACTTTCTTTTATCACTGCAATTTAGCTTAGATAATGAAAAAATCAAGTATCATATAAAAGCTACTTGATTGGTAGTGAGGTATTACTAAAATATGCTCATCATAATCTCTGAACCATTATAATTAATATCAGAGATTGCCTTGATATGTTCATTAATATCAATAGTGTTTAAGTATTTGTTTTTTATTGTTTCTCAAACTATAAAACATTCACATAATTTTACATACTCCCCAAGAATTAAATGGTATATATAGTTTATAATAATAGATGTAGATAAACAATTGCATTATTTTGAGATAAAATTATGACTTTGGTTAGCTTTGGTCATTGTTCTTCTTCAATAGAGGCAGTTTCAATAGAACAAATTGTCTCCTGAATCACCTTTCTTTTAAAAGGAGCACATGATTTTGTGAATGCCATAGTATTATCCTTAAGTAGAAAATGGCCCATGCTAAGAACCTGTGGAAGTGAATTGTAGTTATTTACTTGAGTTTCTTCTTCTTTGAGGGGGAGGTTTAACTATGTATTTTAGGTTCTACCATTTTGAATATGGATGAACTGAAAAATGCACTCTAAAAGCCAAACACAAAGCTTAATTTGTTATATGTCTCCCTTCTAGAAAATATGTGAAAGTCATAAAATAATTATTATTTTAACTATGCTTCCTAAATTGGAGTTTTACAGATCAAATTAATGCAAAGCCTAAAGTAAGAATCAGAAAACTTTAATCAAAGGTCATTCCACTTCAAACCACTGAGTTGAAGAAAATAAAATAATATAATTTTAGATAATTTTATTCTTTCAAATTAGACATATATAAAATTAAATAAAATCAATATAGTTCTGATAAGGCAAGTGACTTGAACAGCATCACTTAGTATAACTTGAAAGGACATTCTTATCCACAAGGTTTTCTAAATTCTAGAATGTTCAACTATAAGGAAACATTTTTTAATTTGTATCCACACATAATCACAATAAAGAGAAATTGAAAAGACAGGTACACAATGTGCTCCCTTTCGGTATCACTTTGCTTCCACAAATGAAAAGCAGACAGTGGCCATGGCCCAGAAAAGTTAACATCAATTTATAGATGTTTTACTTTATACTTTTTAAATTAGCACACCCCGAAATGGTGATGTGATTATCTCATCATCTCTTTACTTATTAAGGTAATGAGAAATGGAGTAATTGTTGCCTAAATAGCAGTAATTCTGAAATGGGTTCTCATAAGGTACTTAGGCTAGGTTGAAAGCTGAATACATAATTCAGGTTACTAGTACTATCTAATAAACTACTTTGGTTTCCTGGAAAAGTAAAATTACTTTGAGTACCCTAGCACAATAACATTATGCAAATAATCCTCATTCATTAGAACCTCAGTCATTGGCAATTAACGTTAATTTAAACTATGCCATAGTGAATAAACTGGGTTTCTGTGCTCCTAATGAAGATAGTTGAATTACTATGCAAGATTTCAGAATGATTGACTTACATAAGGAAAGAATGGTTATTAATATCTTATTGCTATTCTGTCAAAACATAAACACATGCTAAATACGTAATTTTTGTCTAGTAAATTATTTCTTGACATTAATTTTCAAAACATTTATATGCGTGTTAGAGATGTAACCTGTAAGTGTGGTTTACTTTCTCATTTAAACTTTTTTATATTTCACAATTTCATTTTCTATGCTGTACATGATACAGAACTCACATTTAACAAAGTACTCAGAAACCTAAATCCATTCATAAGCTTTGCTGTTATATTGGCCTTTATTACATCCATTGTTGGACTGCAAAAATATGTAAATGAATTTATAACTAGTCTTTTGTCAGCATATACTTGCATAAATTAGAAATGGGTAAAATGTATTTTACAGACATGACTTTCTATTTACATTTTAGTTGACTACAGATAGGAATTTATCTCTTAAAAGATTTTGTATCTAATTCTTTCCTTCATTTCCTCCTTTCACTCTAAAAAATAATACTTTAATGATATATTCTGCAAAAATAATAAGCCAAAACAAACCAAACCAATGGATAACTGAATAAAACAACCAGACACTGAAGAGGCTGAGGAAAAATCTTCACCACAAAAAGACTGCTTTCTAAATTAGCAGACTGGTATATGGCTTCAAGTCTCCTATAGAGGGAGCTGCTGTACTATTGAACATTAAAGACCTGGCCTTCAGTTAGATGTTTACAATTTTAAACCTGTTTTGTATCAATGGTGAAAGAAATACCAAAGTGCTATTAGCATGTAATTGTGAAACACATTCTCTCTTTCTCTCTCTTTCTCTCTCTCTCTCTCTCTCCACGATGTCACTGATGTCAACTGAACATATCTAGGATTCTGTTTTGATTTTAGAAGAACATAAAGCAGGTGCCAAGACAAGGTATTTAATGTAGGCAGGAAAAGAAACAAAAATATAAAAAAAAATTCACATAAATATTAAATGAGGAATGAAAGACAAAGAATAAAACCCTACTCATATAAATTCTTCTGTACTAATAAAATATTTCAGCATGAATATATGCCAAAATGTCTAAAAATGTACTTTTATAAGAAATTATTGAAATTCCATAGAAAAGAAAGAGAAAATATTAAAATGTTTGTTGACTTGAATTTATATAGTGAGAAGATTGAATCTACCGCTTGACAAGTTTAATCAAATTCTAACTGAAATGTTAGTGCTCATATTAACTCTCGACTAAGGATTCAGAAAATAATTTGCAAATATTATTTTTATCACTAACTACATTAAAGCATAAAACTTTTTCAGTTTTAAGTGAAAGTCGGTTGTTAACTGAGAAAGAAATATCTTAAAATATGTGACAATTGTAACAATATTATACATTGATTGAATAATTTGAAGGTTTGAGACAATGACAATCTTAGTATTATAAGAATTAGTAGTCAATAAGGGATTTTAAAATCCACCGATGTTCTACTTAAGGAAAAAGTTATGTTTCATGTAAAATTAAATATTTTAAAAAAATAAAGTTATGCCTTTCTTCTGGTCTGTGCAGGAGCACTGAGCAGATCTTGAGTGTCAAAACTGCACTCAATCTCACAAAACACAGAGGATGGTGGACTCCCAGAAGCTCTTACAGCAAGGATCTCAGGATCACAGCATCACAGAGACAACTGGACTCTGAGGAGTCCTGACATAACCAAGATAACAGGAGAGACAGGCTCTAGTCAGAGACAGTGAGTGCAGGTAGCACTAGAGATAGCAAGATGGCAAAAGGCAAGCACAGGAACATAAGCAACAGAAACCAAAGTTGCATGGAATCATCAGAACCTAGCAAGTTCTCCCACCATAGCAAGTCCTGGATACCCCATCACACTGGAAAAGCAAGATTCTTATTTAAAATCACTTCTCATGATGATGATAGAGGACTTTAAGAAGGATATAAACAACTCCCTTAAAGAAATACAAAACACAGTTAAACAGGTAGAAGCCCTTAAAGAGGAAACACAAAAATTCCTTAAAGAATTGTAAGAAAACACAACCAAACAGGTGAAGGAATGGAACAAAACCATCCAGGACATAAAAATCCAAGTAGAAAGAATAAAGAAATCACAAAGAATGTCTACCCTGGAGGTAGAAAACCTAGAAAAGAGATCAGGAGTCATAGATGCAAGCATCATCAGCAGAATACAAGAGATAGAAGAGAGAATCTCATGTGCAGAAGATACCATGGAAAATATTGACACAACTGTCAAAGAAAACACAAAATGCAAAAAGCTCTTAACACTATTAAAAAATGGGGTACAGAGCTAAACAAAGAATTCTCAACTGAAGAAACTTGAATGGCTGAGAAACACCTCAATATATGTTCAACATTCTTCATCTTCTGTGAAATGCAAATCAAAACAACCCTGAGATTCTACCACACACCAGTCAGAATGGTTAAAATCAAAAACTCAGATGACAGCAGATGCTGGCGAAGATGTGGAGAAAGAGGAACATTCCTCCATTGTTAGTGGTATTCAAAAATTCTACAACCACTCTGGAAAGCAGTCTTGTGGTTTCTCAGAGAATTGGACATTGTATTACCTGAGGACCCAGTTATACCACTCCTGGGCATATACCCAAAAGATGCTCCAACATATAACAAGGACACAGGTTTCACTATGTTCATAGCAGCCTTATTTATAGTAGGCAGAAGCTGGAAAAAACTCAGATGTCACCAAAGGCAGACACTATTGTGGATTCCAGGAATTACATGCTGACAGGTGCCTGGTATACTGGTCTCCTGAGAGACTCTGCCAGAGCTTTACATAAACAGAGGCAGATGCTCACAGCTAACCATTGAAATGATCATGGGGTTCCCAATGGAGGAGTTAGAGTGAAGACTGAAGGAGCTGAAGGTGCTGTCAGCCCCATGTGGAGAGCAACAATACCAACCAACCAGAGCTCCCAGGGTCTAAACCACCAGCCTGGGAACACACAGGGAAGAACTCATGGTATAGGTAGTTTAGGATGGCCTTGTCTGGCTTTATTTTTTTTTTTATTTAAAAATTTTTTATTGGGTATTATATTTACATTTCAGACTTTATCCCCTTACCCTACTTCCTCCCACCACCCAGAAACCTCCTATCCCATCCCCCCTCCTCATGCTTCTATGAGGCTGTGTCCCTACCTACCCCACGTCCCCACTACCTCCTCCCCATCTTCATATTCCCCCACACACTCTGTGTTTGTTTTCATGGGACCAAGAATCTCCACTCCCACCTAAGCCTGACAAGGCCATCTTCCCCTACATATACAGCTGGAGTCATGGGTCCTTCCCTATGTGCTCCCAGGCTGGTGGGTTAGACCCTGGGGAGCTCTGGTTGGTTGGAATTGTTGCTTTCCTCATCGAATCACAAACCCTTTCTGCTCTTTCAGTCTTCTCTCTAACTTCTCCATTGGGAAACCCTTGATCAAATCAGTAGTTAGCTGTGAGCATCATGCTCTGAATGTGTTAGTCTTTGGTAAACCTTTAAGGAGACAGCTATATCATGTTCTTGACAGCATGCACTTCCAGTTATCCACATTAGTGTCTAGCTTAGGTGACTGTACATGGGATGGATACCAGCTGGAATAGTCTCCAGATGGCCCCTCCTTCAGTTTCTGTCCCATGTTTTGTTTCCACATTTTTTCCCTTGAGTATTTTTGTTACTTGTTCTAAGTAGAACTGAGGCATCCCCACTTGGTCTTTCTTCTTCATGAGCTTCATGTGGCCTGTGAGTTGAGTCTTCGCTATTCCAAGCTTTTGGGCTAACATCTGCTTATCAGTGAGTAAATACCATGTGTATTGGTGATTGGGTTAACTCACTCAGGATAATAATTTCTAGTTCCATCCATTTACCTAAAAATTTCTCAAATTCATTATTTTTAATAGCTGAGTAATACTCCATTGTGTAAATGTACCACATTTTTTGTGTTCATTCGTCTGTTGAGGGACATCTTGCTTCTTTCCAGCTTCTGGCTATTATAAATAAGGCTGCTATGAACATAGTGGAGCATATGTCCTTATTATATGTTGGAACATTTTCTGGGTATATGCCCAGGAGTGGTATAGCTGGATCATCAGGTAATGCTATGTTCAGTTTTCTGAGGAACCGCCAGACTGACTTCTAGCATGGTTGTACCAGCTTGCAACCCACCAAAAATGGAGGAGTGTTCCTCTTTCTTCACATCCTCGCCAGCATCTACTATCACCTGAGTTTTGATCTTAGCCATTCTGACTGGTGTGAGATGGTATCTCAGGGTTGTTTTGATTTGCATTTCCCTGATGACTAAGGATGTTGAGCATTTCGTAAGGGGCTTCTCAGCCATTCGAGTTTCCTCTGTTGAGAATTCTTTGTTTAGCTCTGTACCCCATTTTTAATAGGCTATTTAGTTGTCTTGAGTATAATTTCTTGAGTTCTTTGTATATCTTGGATATTAGCCCTCTATTGGATGTAGGATTGGTTAAGATTTTTCTCAATCTGTTGGTTGTGGTTTTGTCTTATTGACAATGTCCTTTGCCTTACAGAAGCTTTGCAGTTTTATGAGGTCCCATTTGTCAATTCTTGATCTTAAAGCATATGCCATTGGTGTTCTGTTCAGCAACTTTTCCCCTGTGCCTAGGTATTCCAGAGTCTTCCCCACTTTCTCTTCTATTAGTTTCAATGTATCTGGTTTTAACTGAAGGTCTTTTATCCACTTTTATCCAGTACTATTCAATATAGTACTGGAAGTCCTAGCTAGAGCGATTAGACAACAAAAGGAAGTCAAAGGGAGACAAATACGAAAGGAAGAAGTCAAAATTTCACTATTTGCAGATGATATGACAGTATACTTAAGTGACCCTAAAATTTCCACCAGAGAACTCCTAAACCTGATTAACAACTTCAGTAAAGTGGCTAGATATAAAATCAACTCAAACAAATCAGTAGCCTTCCTATATTCAAAAGATAAACAGGCTGAGAAAGAAATTAGGGAAATGACATCCTTTACAATAGTTACAAACAATATAAAATATCTTGGAGTGAACCTAACCAAGCAAGTGAAAGATCTGTATGACAAGAACTTCAAGTCTCTGAAGAAAGTAATAGAAGAAGATCTCAGAAGATGGAAAGATCTCCCATGCTCCTGGATTGGCAGGATTAATTTAGTAAAAATGGCCATCTTGCAAAAAGCAGTCTATAGATTCAATGCAATCCCCATCAAAATTCCAAATCAATTCTTCATAGAGATAGAAAGAGCAATTTGCAAATTTATTTGCAATAACAAAAAAACCCAGGATAGAGAGAACGATTCTCAACAATAAAAGAACTGGGGGAATCACTATCCCTGACCTCAAACTGTACTACAGGGCAATAGTAATAAAAAATGCATGTTATTGGTACAGAGGCAGGCAGGAAGATCAATGGAATAGAATTGAAGATCCAGAAATGAGCCCACACACCTATGATCATCTTATCTTTGACAAAGGAGCTAAAACCATCCAGTGGGAAAAGGACAGCATTTTCAGCAAATGGTGCTGGTTCAACTGAAAGTCAACATGTAGAAGGATGCAAATCAATCCATTCTTATTTCCTTGTTGGCCTTTACTGGGAGAGGAGTGCCTTGGTCCCATGAAGGCTGGATGCCCCAGTGTGAGGGAATTTGAGAACAAGGAGGTTAGAATGGGTAGACGGGTGGGGCACACCCTCATAGAAGTAGGAGGTGGCGGGGATGGGATAAGGGATTTGGGGGAATGGGGAAAGGTGATAATATCTCAAAGGTAAATAGGTAAAATATCCAATAAAAAATATGTAATGGAATGGGCAATTTTAGTCGAGCATTTGAGACTTTTCATCAACAATTTATTAAGGGGATTCCTATAATCCTTAAGTACAAGATATTGTGGAAGGGGCCTGTTGAAGTAATTATTTAAAACAGCTGCCAGTCAAACTTACTATCTAAGCTGCAGAGGCTCTACCTAGCTCAGCTGTCATGTTCCACGGCCAGAGGCCATGTACACAATGCAGCCAGAAATGGCCAGCCAGAAACACCAGCCCTGCCACCCATGAGATGCCAGTGAGGGATATGGCTCTGCCAATCTTTCACATTGTTTCCACAAGGCTGGGCATTGCCCAGAGCACCCTGCCTTCCACGCAGGCCCTGTAGGAAAATGAGACTCTAATGCTTAAGTATTAATCAAAGGCTTTATATTTGGTAATGCTCAATAGCAATATGCCCATACAATTAGAGTTGTTTCCCAATTAACTAACCTAAATATAAGTTGATACCAGCGACTGCTCTCCATATCTGCAGGGCTCTTCATCCTACTATATCTCTGCCCTCTCTAGCTCCTCCTTTTCCTCTCCTTACTCTTCCCACCTTAGCTCCTCCTACAGGGGCCCATGAATAATATCTTCATAAATTATAACAATATCTTCATAAATTAAAAAACGGGGAGTTATATATCCATATATGACAAATTTATTTAAATCATACTTCATTTAATTTTTTTTTAAATGGATGCCAACGAACTTTCTGTTGAGTGTCTATGGCACACTTCAACTAGGCACACTTAGGATCCACTTATTGCCATATGGCATGATCCTGACAAGGTATCTAATATGAGGAAAAGGGCATGTTTGCGTTTTTTTCTGTAGGATGCTGAAGGAGCATGGTGACTGCCAGAGTGATTGGTGAGAGATGCTGTTACTGAGACAAGGAATGATGCTGATTTGTGAGCTTGCTGTGCACCCTGACAATGTGGCTGGGAAGCTGTACTGGACATATATTCGTGACCCACCTTTGCTTTCCTGTATCCCAGATGGGACGAACTGTTTTGTCTCAAGTTTTTAGACCTTGTGGGATAGAGAATAAAAAAAAGAAGTTATACTTACTCTGGTAATTTTCTTAAAGGTGACCAATTATTCAGATTCAATCATATACCAGTCTACAAATCAATCTAATGTTGGAAATAACAGTCTTTATTTGTAAGGCTGGATCTGGACATTTTCAGAGACATATTTGGAAGATAGCTTCAGTTTTCTCTGATGTTATGTTAACAAAAGACAAAGTTGGGACAAGATCTGGATTTCAATCAAGTGTTAGTGCATGTGATAAGTCTTTTAATTGTTAAGTTAAATTACTTTTGTCTCTTTTACAGTATTTATTGTAATTTGCATTGATTATATACTTTCTAATTGTATTAGTGTGTTGAAACCTGGCATGTCTGTTACAGTGGTCTGTCAACCAGTTTTTGTCTTACTACACTGAGTATTACAGAACCATGGTTTTCTACAAAAAGCTTGCAAGTACTAGAAGAAATGAGTTAGGCTTTGACCAGAAGCAAGAGGGTAGTGGGCTTTATCATTGCTGGTATAATAGCTTTAATTACATTGATTGCTAGCACCATTGCTTCTGCAATTCCTTTGCCATAAGAAGTTCAAACAGCTATTTTTGTTAATCATTTAGCAAAAAATGTTATTAATGTGTTGAGTATACAAGAGGATTTAGATAGGTGTTTGGAATGTAGAATTGATGCTCTTTATCCTATTCAAATTATTGGAAGGTGGTTCAGAGCTTAAGAGTAAGGAGCCATCTCAAGTGTCATGCTAAATACATTGGATTAATGTTCCTTCTAAACTTTACAATGATAGTCATTATAATTAGAAAAAAACTTTAAAAACACTTGTAGTGTATTTGGCATAATTCTAACACCTCTCTGGATGTTTTAACTTTCCATACTGAGATTATGAATTTAAATAATGTGCTCTACTCATCTTTGATGCTGCAAATAATGCTGATAAAATTATCCATGGCCTGAGGTAAGTATTTCCATTTTGGTCAAGCTTCAAAAACGGCATATATAGCTTGATCATGCTAGCCCTTTTTGTCCTGGGAATACTTTTATTCCTGCCCATCATGTTAAAGCTTGTCTTTAACAACATCAACATGTTATCAGCCAAAGTACATGACTTGAAACTGAAAATGGACTTCTAGACAGAGTTATTAATTTAATAGACTGGCAAGCCAAGGACGGGCAAGATTCTTCACAGAGCCTTACCAACCTAAGACATAAGTGCATTGCTTTTGGTAATGCATATTCCACGATGGGTAAGGAAGGGATTCTTGTCAGAATGACCTAAAACATGCTGTCTTGTTTACACAATAAAAAAGGGGGTGCTGTGGAGAGCTTTTGGGGTTGCCTGGCATGAATCCGATATTGGCCAAGGACAAGAAAATGGGCTGCTTGGAAGCAATCTGACATTGTCCAATGAGAAGGAAATGGGCTGTAGGCAGGAATCTGACATTAGGCTAGAACAAAGAAGTAATTTTAGGCATTAATCTAAATCTTAGTCTGGAACGAAGAAGTAATTGCAGGCAGTAATATAAATCTTAGGCCAGAACAAAGAAGTAGGCTTCAGACATGAAAATGTCTTTGGGCTAGGACAGGGAAGTAGGTTCAGATATTTTGGTCATTGTGGTAAGGCCTTAGAAATAGCGATCATGGGAGTGATCACAGAACTTTATTTTCTGTCTTGCTTGTTCTTTGACTATCAGTGTTTGTTGTCTTGCTTGTTCCTTCACTATTTGCATCTATTGTATAGCTAGGTCCTCAACTAGAACTGACCTTAATACTTGCATAAAATTAAAATGGTATAAAAGCAAAAAGATGGAAGAGGGATTGGATAAGGGGTTTATCGGAAAGGGACATGAGGAAAGGGGATAACATCTGAAATGTAAATAAATCAAATATCCAATAAAAATTACAGATATCTCCTAGTGATAAAATTTATAGAAATTGCTTTTGTTATTTGTTTTTCTAATCTTCTAAAATTTAATAGAGGAAACTATGATATCTATCTATCTATCTATCTATCTATCTATCTATCTATCTATCTATCTATCTTTGTATATATCTATGTACAAAGATATATATCTATGTATATACATATATACGTATATACATAGATATATATATAGATATCTATATATATCTATATATATATCTATATACATATATACGTATATACATAGATATATATATAGATATCTATATATATCTATATATATATCTATATACATATATACGTATATACATAGATATATATATAGATATCTAT
>JADRCG010007558.1:63562-107094 GCA_019844195.1 Rhabdomys dilectus
ATATCTATATATATATCTATGTATATACGTATATATGTATATACATAGATATGTATATACGTATATATGTATATATGTATATGTGTGTATATGTGTGTATATGTGTATATATGTGTATATATGTGTATATATATGCATATATGTATATGTGTATATGTGTATATATATGTGTGTATATATGTATGTCTGTGTGTGTATATATATGTATATATATATGTATGTATGCATACATACATACACATTAGAGTACCCTTTACCTGGTTGATTTGTGTACATTATCAAGAGAGTATTTGAATATTTCTTTAGGGCATTATTTTCCCTTTATAATCAGTAAATTCAATGCCTGAATGAATCACATAAATTACTTAAATAGTTGGGTAGCATGGTTTCTATAGCTCTTTTCCCCATGACAAAAAATTTCTTGATCATAACCTGTCTAACATGTAATTTGACAGAGTGAAAAATCTACTATTTTTAAATCCCCAGCTAAACATTTTGTAATTATTCTGGAATTTACTATGATCTTTACAGAGTATATGAAAGACTATTTTACGTACACAAAAAATGGGGTTCACAGAATTTTATTAATAGAAAATAAATATGATTTTGAAATATTTACATGACTATATTTTTAATGATAGGGGTAGGATCTCTGATATACAATTCTAAGGATATAGTCATAACCATCTATGTCTTTCTGTGTGGGAAAGAAACACACCTTATTCTTGTTTGTGTTCCACCGCAGAAAGATAATTTTCATTCTGCATTACCTACCATTCTTCAAATTTTGTAAATATTGAAAGTATTGTTTGAAGTTGGTAGGACAAATGGTTATCATCTATATGACTGGTTTCACTGCATCTTGTCTTAAGCATATCAAAGTCATTAGTTTATAAACTGACTTACTAAGTACATTCCTTATACATTCAAGTTGATATGAAACAAAAAGGAATGAAATATTTGTTTAATAAAGTAGTTCAATAAAATTAATATTATTAATTTCATAAGCATTCATTGAATATTATGGCTTTGCATTATTATTCCTGGGAATATCACTCTGATCCTACACTGGAGAGATTTAAGTATGTAAAAAATTAAAGAATTTGAATAGGTAAAGGAGAGCCCTATAAATATCAATGATATTTATTCCTCCTGATAAAAATAATCTGAGAGAAATCTAGAATAGTAGTGAATATTACAGTGTGTCATGTATATGTAGTAACTATGTTATGCCATTGAGAAACACACAAACATATACTCAAATAAATATTTTAGCAAATTTAAATTTAACATCTTGAAGATATGTGAAGCAAAAGTAACTTAAATTTCTGATTTTATTAAGCTATAAACATATATAAGTATTATATATAAATGCTCTAATATTGATTTTATAAATTTGCAACTAATAAAATAATTTTATTAAATTCCTACAAAAGCCAGTCCAATATTAGTATCCTTCTCTTATCTTGTTCCATTTTCTATGGCTTATTCCTCTGTTTTCTAGAGTACATGTTAATTGCTTTGTTATTTAAGACACAGAATATTTTAGTATTTATATTTAGTATTCTACTGCAAATATTAACTGAAGCCATAGCTATTTATATGTTATGGAATTTTTTTATGTATCCCACGGTGGGACTGAGTGTTGACTCAGCAGCTCACATTTCTTATTGCTCTTGCAGAGGACCTACAATTAGTCACCTCACACATATCAAGCAGCTCAAAACCGCCTTCAACTCAACTCCAAGGGATGCTATATACCCTATTCTTGCCTTCTTGGGCATTCACAGCATTCACAATCATAAATCCCCATTCAGGCACAATACATATAATTCAAGATAAAAATAGTTTTTTACAAATTTCTTGTGGTTATACACTTTTTCATGTGTACAAACTAACTTCTTGTTGAAAAGGCTTGCTTTAACTAACAGTGGACAACTTAAATAATTAATGCATATGATAACTCATTTCTACATTGAGAGACTACAGTATTTTCTAGAATTAACAAATGCATTAAAATTCTCAAATTCTAAACTTTTGGAGTAATTTTAACATAAGCTCCTTGGAATTTTTATTGGTCAATATGTAGGGAGAATTTCGAGTAAGAAAATATAAATAATCTTTGAATCATTTTACTAACTCCACAGGCAGTTTTGGATTTGCTAATTTGGGTGCAGTATAGTATTTAAGAATTTCGCTTTGACATGTATTACAAAGAATATAGCTTCGTCTTTCTACCAAGGATCAAAAAAGAGATAATTTGCAGGCACTGTAAATTGTGCAATGACAGGACATAAAACTGGAGAAGTCATTGGGGCTCACATACACCATGATTTGGAACTGTGTGGTGTTGGCATTTAGGTCCAAGTTACAGTAGGAGTGAAGCTCCAATGTATTAAATAATATTGTAAAGATCACTGACTGTGGTCTCATCAAATTCCATTAAGGGTTAGATTAAATAGGTTTATGTTGAATAAACTATTAGAAAGCATTCCCCAAACCCAACAGGCTTTAAATTATTTAGCATTTTATACAAAATGTGATTTACATAGTTTGGTATGATTTTGATAGCCACACTATGCAACTGCTATTCTAGACTCCTAGATGAATACTTAGCTATGGAATTGTATTCTATGATTATTTTTGTTAGTACATGCATACATTCTAACTTAGATTACTGACTTTAAACTATTTCTTTCCTCTTTATTTTTACCTTGAATTTTGGAAGGTCTAAGATGAGCTTCAAAGCCATTCTCCCAGCTGAATTTGCTTAAGAAGATTAAGTGGATGCTCTGCCTATGCAGAGTAGCAGTAGGGAGAATTTAGAATTTAGAGCTCAGAGGAAAGAAAGGAGACAAGGGAGTAGTGTTACTATTTGGGGAGAGTGGTTTTCATCTGCTTAGTTTCTGAGACTGCAGAAAATACTAGAGTTAGCTTTCCTCTTCCTCCTTTTATTTTATTTCACTGTCTTCCCCTCATGTATTCATTTTATCTTTGGGGGGATGCAAAGTATTGGACTGCGGTCTTTCCCATAAAAATTAAGAGATCTAACTTCTCTAAATCAGTCCATTCTTGATTTCTTCTATTTAATTTTAAAGATACATATTTATCTAGCTATCTATTTTGTCAGTGTATATGTTCAGTTTTGTATCTGAGCAGAAGTACCAAGGCCTTAAGAGGTTGTCAGAGGTTGTCTTTCTTTGCCTATTCTTTTGAGTCAGTGTCTCTCTCTGAATCTGAGACTCACGTTTTCTTTTATATGGTGGAATCCAGAAAGTCCAGTGATCTTCCATTTTTAGCACCTGGGTTACTGAATGCCCAGATTTTTACACAGAAATCCTCTTTCCAGAAACTTCTTTATTCACTTCGAATTTTAAAATAATCTTAAAATTATTAAAATAATAATACTTATTTAAAATAATTTTAAATTCTTCTCTCGCTCTCTCTCTCTTTGTGTGTGTGTGTGTGTGTGTGTGTGTGTGTGTGTGTGTGTGTATCTAAGTATAGATATCTGTGAGCTATAGAGCATGTGTGAAAGTCAGAGAAAAAGTTATGCCTACGTTTTCTACTATATTCTATCATTTGTATTAAACTGAATTCTTCAGGCTTGGGGCAAGTGCCCTGACCTGCTTAAGCCGCCTTACCATTCCCTATTCTTTATTAAACCCAAAGAATACTCACAGTGAGGAAAGATTACTTCTATAATTCTAGACGTTAAATGTTTTTTTTTTTTGTTATTGTTGTTAGATTGTTCACAGTACAGTCTCCAATTTTTTGTCATTACTTCCATTCTGGGCTTTAGTTTCATCTTTCTAATAAGATTTCTCACACAAAGGTCAGCTTGACAACATCTAAAACTCACTTCTAAAACTTCATTATTAAAGCAGTATTTGCAGTTCACATCTACTGATCTTTATAACACAGCCTATCTAACAGCTCTCTCTCTCTCTCTCTCTCTCTCTCTCTCTCTCTCTCTCTCTCTCTCTCTCTCTCTCTCTTTCTCTCTCTCCCCCTCCCTCCCTCCCTCCCTTCTTTCCTCCATGATCCCATATCTTATGAACAAACTTCAAAATTGCTACATACCCCAATAACTTCCCCTTTCAAATTTATATTTATAATTTATAAATGGCTTACTTCTCAGCTTGACAAATCTTTAACAAACCATTGAGTATCTTACCAGACTGTATTCCTTCCTACTGGCATGTACCCTACTTTAATATTTACTGCCATTTATTACCCTAGTTTAAGAATTAATTGCTGTGTGCATTATTACAAGAAACTCATTTAGTGTGGTTCATTACTATGGTTTATATATTTAAACTGAAGAAAATGTTTCAGAGTGAATTGTAAATATTTGTGATATGATATGGTGATAAAATAGAAAGAGAAATATATATATATATATATATATATATATATATAATTTATTTATATATTTATTTTTCTTTATTTTTCTCACAAATCTATAGTATTTGTAGGGCTTGTCATGGACAATTTGTATCTGCTCCAGGCAGCTTAAGCAAGGTCTTTGTAAAGGATAGAAACTGGAATCAGGTAAATGCTTATTCTTTCTTATACTAGAAGTAAACACATAAAAATGTCTGTATTCCTGGCTACTGGCAGGAATGATGTTTATTTTTTAATGCACACACCAATGAATTCTTAAATTATGGTAATAAATTGCAGTAAATATTAAACTAGAGTACATGCTAGTACGCAGGAATACATAAACAAGTCACACAACTGAAGGCTGACACAATGTAGATACAGCGGCTTTTCTGCTTATCTATATGTGATCTTTCTGCAAAGTTCCCTAGAAAAATAGCTTCAGGGAAACTAGACTTCTTCAACATTCATTCAGTATCTAAAGTGGATCCTAAGGAAAGAACACTTGACAGAAGCAACATATCCTTAAGTGTTAAGCTTCAGATGTTACAAAATATTATTTCTATTATTTTCTGTTGATGGAAACAAAGACAAAACTTCTTTTGCCATGTCTGAGATTGAAGAGAAGAGGGAAAATATTCAGTGAAGGGAAACTAGAAAATCCTAGATATTTTAACAAAATACAATATCCCATATATTTATATATGAATAACACTATTTTTCTGGACCTAATGAAGTCACACATACAAACACACATGCACACACACACACACACACAAACACACACACACACACATACACACAAACACATATACACACAATCACATACATAGATATATATGTGTGTGTGTATGGCATATGTATAATCATATTACGCTTGGTATAGTAAGTTAATACTTATTACTTTATAACTGAGTATTTTACTTGAGAAAATTGACTAGATGATTATCCAAATATACTCCAAACTATAAAGTGATTTTAGGACCTCATGATGATGAATGTTTTCATCTTGTCAGAATCTAGACTATCAACTGCAACATAGGTTTCTGACAAATTATTTTGGTCATAATAATTGAGGAGGATTATCTTGATTGCATTAACTAATGTCAGACGATGTATGCTCTGAAGGTGGCATCATTTCCTAGCTGTGATTTTATAATCTATACATGGAGAACAAACTGAACAATGGTATGCATCAATTTTTCTGCTTTCTGACTGTTGATGCAATGTGACCAGATCCTTCAGGCCAAACCTGCATATAATTATGAACTGTACCCTGAAAGTAAGCCAGAAGAATTTTTTTTTATTTCATTAAGTTGTTTTTCCCAGGATATTTTATCACAGCAATGGAAACAATTAGACAGATCCCCAAATAAATACCTTGGAAGTTGAGTCATCTTAAGCAAGTAGTAATGATAATATGAATATTAAAAGAGCTTAAAAGTTCCATTAATACTGACCCTTTTAATCCTCCAAATAATACATACTCCGTTTTAAAATGAGCAAGGTAGCTAGACACTTAAAGCTCTCTTCAAATATAAAATGTAGGTTCTAGAAAATGCATTACTTTCATATCATTTATATTTCATCTTTAATTTAAGCCTCAATCAGTTTTCATGTCCAAATTCAACCAATCCATTTTTCCTTCTCTACATTATAGTCTTCACTTAAATTATAAAGCCTTTTTGTAATAGATGGCCTTTTAAAGAGTAAAATAACTTCAGTTAAAAGACTCAAGGAAGAAAGGTTGAAGTTAAACACTTCAAATAATTTCATTTTAAGTGTGTAAGAACAAGAAATCAACGGTCCTGTCATGACAGAGCAGAGAAAAAATATCACAGAAGTTACTTTATAATTTACTGACCCACTGAAGATTTCTTCATTAAGCTGGATTTATTGGTTATAACTCTACACTATCAAACAACAAACTGAAAAATGAATCATTTTTATCATGTGAAGTCTCCCAAGGATCATTTGCAGAATGGCAGCAAAAGATATGCCTTGAAGTCTTCCCCACAAATGCTTGCCTGTTCTCCCTTTCTTCACTGATCACAATGAATATGAACTTTTACTTCTCATAACACACTGATCTATGCTAAAACCATTAAGATATGTTTTTCTACAGTGTCTACTTAAATTCTGGAAGAAATTTTATTTATATTCGATGGAACATATGATGGGGTACATATAATATCACAATTTGATAAAATATATTTATTCTCTTCTTATACAACTCATCTTAACCTCAGTTTCCCCTCCTTCCACTCCTCCCAGTTAGTTACCTTTCACTCTCCTCTCCACCAGATCCATTCCTTCTCCATTTTTGTTCAGAAAAGAGCTTGAATGTCAGTGATATTAATCTAAGATGTATAACAAAGATAGAATAAGACTAGGGAGAAACCCTCATATTAAGACTAGACAAGGCAATGCAGTAGGAGGAAAAGTGTCCCAAGGGCAGGCAAAAATGCCAGAGACAACACCAATCTCACTATTGGGAAGTTCCTCAAAAACTCTAAATTAACAATTATAACACATATGTAGAGGACCTAGTATAGACTCATTCAGGATCCATGATTGTGTTTTCAGTTTCTGTGAGCCTATATGAGCCCTGCTTTGTTTTGTGTTTTCTTGATGTATTTGACCCACCTGGCTTCTACAGTTTTCCCTCCCAGTCTGTGAGGTTTCCTGAATGGCAAGGAGAGGAAACAATGGAGATCTCTAATTGGACTCTCTCTACCTAATGTTTGGCTGTGAGTCTTGGCTTCTGCTCCCAACAACTTGAAGGAAGCCTCTCTGATGATCATTGGGCTAGGGACCCATCTATGAGTATAGCAGAATATTATTTGGATGCATTTTATTGACTTTTTTCTATCCTAGGTTTCTGACCTGACCAACCTCTAGTTCCTGGTTATTCAGGAAGTATAGGGCTGCTGTGGGCCACAAATTAGGTCAGTCATTGATTGGCCACTCCCAACAGTTGTGCACTTCCATTTCCCTAGCACATCTTGTAGGAAGAGTAGATTTTAAGTTGAAGGTTTTGTGGCTTGTTTGGTGTCCAGTACCACCACTGGAAAGCTTGCCTGGCTACAAAAGATATCCAGACCACCAGACTCCTTATCCTCTGGTACTAGGAGACTTTGTTGGTAAGGTCACCCTTGTAGCATCCTAGGAATTTCTACTTCACTATGTTTTCACATCACCCACCAAATGTCCTCCAATTCCAGTTGCCTCTCCAGTATTCTCTCCCTCCAGCTCTTCCCCAATCCCTTCTGTTTATATTCCCATCTGCTCACATTCCACCTGAAAAATCTATTTTACTTCTTCTTCCCAGGGAGATCCATGCATCCATATTAAAACCTTCTTTGTTACTTAGCGTTTCTTGGTCTGTGGTTTGCAGCATGATTTTGGTAATATATATATACACACAATCACATACATAGATATAATATATTTTATTATTTTATGTGTGTTGTGAAAGAGTAAGTCAAGAAAATATACACATATGAGAGGAAAATTATTCCTTTTATAACTCAGCCCATAAAAATGAGGTTAAAGTTCCCAGTGTATTAGAATATTTTTTTCAGGAAGTATTACATAATTCCCATAACAAGAGAGCTCATAGGTCATGAGTGAGGGGACTTGCTGTTATTTTGCTTAATGATGATATTGTCATATTGCCTCCTACAAATTTACATTTATATGTGTAGATGAGTGTTACTCTCATCCTTGATCAAAAAAAGGGTTCTTTTTGACACAAATGGCACTGAAATTACTCAGTACTCAAAATACTGAGGATAAGTAACTGTTGTATGCTCATTTATACATCTGTATCACCCTTCTGAGACTCAAGAAAAATCACAAATGATGATTTAAAAAGACTATAAAAGCTAAATGATGGTTTAAGACATATGAAACACTATCTTTGGGACATGGATGGTCCGTACAATCATGAATTCACAGCAGCTAAAATTGCCTTCACTGGGCTTGTATAAAACTGGGCCTGTCAATGTTTAGTCCTTTGTACAGTGGAGAAACTCACTGGGAACTACCCACTTATCTCTGGGTAACTGCATGAATTGTAGTAGAAAGAAAAAATAAATAATGTTTTCAGTAGTGTAGCCGTTGATGAATCCCTCTTATTCTAGCCCCATGTCCATGTGGATGGCCCTGGTTAAACTCGGTTGGTCATAGAACAAAGCAAAATCAAACAGAACAAAAAGGAAATATAAGTAATAGGGGTCTTTTAGAGAGGAAAGGACTGTTAATCACAGAGGGAGGAGGGTAAAGGAGGGTCTATTTTCTTATCTGTGCTCCTACTAGAGTCCATGTTGATGTCCCATGCTCCATTTTACTATAGAAGGCTATGTGAATGTTTGTGCTAAAGCTTTCTGAAGGTCAGGTTGATGCCCATGGTCTGTATTGCCACCAGAGGCCAGGTGAATGTGAATGTTGGTAGTCTGAGCTGTCATCAGAAACCATGTGGAAATTCATGATCCATGCCTGTATTTACTGGAAAGGAAAAGGGAGCTTCTTTTTCTGTGCTATCAATGAGCACAGACTCATAATTGACAATTAGAGACATAGAGTGGTTCTATGGCAACCTCTCCACCTTCCTCAAAGACATAGTCTAAACAGGAAGACATTGAAAGGAAGTCTTAAAAATTGGGATAGGAATACTGAAGTATAGCTCTTCACAGTTGATATCTTCTGGCAGGGGTGGGGTAGGGAATGACACAGTTTTCTTTAAGTGGCTGGACACTGGAAGTTTAACCATGTTGTAGTGAAGTTTTATGGGCAACACAAATTGGACTTTGTGTATTTTTCTTTCTGCTTCCTTTTGAGAAGACAGCACAAGGGTGGGAGGTGGACCTGGGAGGACTGGAAAATGATTATAATCAAGGTACATTATGTGAAATTCCCAAATAATCAATAAAAATATTATGTTGGAAAAAAGAAAATGAAATAAAATAACACCAACCCAGCCAAAAAGCCTTCAACATAGAATTTGTCATGCCAGTAAATTGTGCTGGGATAAGGGTGGCTCAGAAATTGTAGTAGTGGCCCACCAATGACTGCTGTGGATTGAAACTCATGCAAGGAGTAGGGGACAACCCCTGAAACTGCCTGAAAGTCCAGAAACCAGAAGCCAGATGGCTCAAGGACCTAGGATAGAACCAAACAGGCCTGGGGAAAAAAGTAAATTAAACTGTTGAGGCTTGGTTTTTGCTAAGTATTGTTATGCCAAGTATTTGCCCCCAAGGCCTGCTTGTCCATAGAGATGAGATAATCCACTCTTACAATGTGAACTTGCTCCTTAATTTAAAACTATTGGTTTAATAAAGATGTCAACAGCCAATATCTGGGTAGAAGAGGCAGACAGGGTTTGGGATTCCTAGGCTTGGGGTCAGAGGAGAACCAGGAAGAGAATAAAAAAGGTGGAGAGAGGAATAAGCCACCATGACTTAGGTAAATCATGAAAACATAGCCATGAGGGCTATCCAGTTGGAGTTAAGAGCTGTTCAGATGGATCATGACAAATTATAACTTGAGGTTGTTGATGGGGAAATAAATTCTAATAACATAGAGTGTAGATATCTGCACTGCCCCAGTGCTGATTAAGGCTTATCTATACAAAGGTTGTATGTCTTTATCTGGGAACTGAATGATCAAAACCCCGGATTGAGATTAATTTTTTTTATATGAAACGATTGCTAATGATATTCTGCTATACTCATAGATAGGACTATGGCATAATCGTCATCAGAGAGGCTCCATCTAGTAACTAATCGAAACAGAAGCTGAGACCCACATCCAAACATTAGGCAGACATCAGGGAATCTTGTGGAAGAAGGGGAAGAAGGATTATAGGAGCCAGAGGGGTCAGGACACCACATGAAAACCCACAGAATCAACAACTAAGCTGGACTCACAGAGGCTCGCTGAGACTTAATTGGCAATCAAGGAGCCTGCATAGGTTTAACCTAAGCTATCTGCAAATACGATATAGAGTATAGCTTTGTGTTTTGCAGGATTGTTTTCATGGCACAGGGAGAGTGTGGCTGGTTCTGACACATTGGCCTGCTTTTGTGACTTTTCTTTTTCCTACTGGGTTGCCTTGTCAATCCTTAATGTGAGAGGAGGTGCCTAGTTTTATTGAAACTTTTTATGTCATGTTTGGCTGATATCCCTAGGAGGATTGCCTTTTTCTGAAGGGAAATGGAGGAGAAGTGGATACAGGTGTGTGTATGGGGGTGGGGGGAGGAGATACTGAGAGGAGAGGAGGGAGCAGAAACTGTGGTTGGGAGGTAATATATGAGAAAATACATTAATAAAAAATTAAAATGTAAATACAAAAAATGTTTAGTTGATTAAACCTATATAGTTGGCTGTGTAAACCACTTTCATAGTTTAAGATATGCAGGCTTTGTGTATATTTAGCTTATTGCATTAAATTATTATTCTACTTAGCATATAAGGATTAAAATTGCATTTAAAGGGGTTATTGACTGTTACTTTGTGAAACTTCCAGGTGCTTTTTAACATTTCTAAATAAGCACTTGTAGAAATGCTACTTCTTTATTCTACTGATGAAAAGAGTAAAGGATGAAGAATTAAACACATGAATGAAGAATTAAACAGAAATGAATGGAAATGTCCAACTGACAGGGATGAGGAGGCTGTGGGCATCTCCAGGAAGAGACCCGTCCTGGGATAATGGAAGCAAACAAAAATCAATGAGGGTGACCTTAGCTGTGACTCACTACATGGAGGATATGGAACTTGAAGGGGCCATCTCCTAAATCCAGACAGGAACCCCAGTGGAGCAATGGAGACACCAACGTCCACAGAAAAATTTCAACCTAAAATGTATCCAGTCTACAAGTAACACAGGCATGGGGGATGGAGCAGAGATTGAGGGAATGGCTAACCAATAACCAGCCCTAAATTGAGACCCATCATATGGGCAAGAACTAACAGTATTAATGATACTCTGTTATGCTTGTAGACAGGAGTCTAGTATGGTTGTCATCTTAGAGGCTCCGCACAGCATGTGAATCAGACAGACATAGATACCCACAACCAAATTGTAGATAGACTTGAGGATTCTTATGGAAGAATAAGAGGAGGATTGTGTGTCCTGAAGGGAATAGGAACTCCACAGGAAGACCAAAAGTGTCAATCAACCTGGACCCTTAGGGCTCTCAGACTCAGAACCACCAACCAAAGAACGTACACAGGCTGTACCTAGTCCTCCCTACACATATGTAGCAGATATGCAGCTTGACATTCATGTGGGTTCTGAACAACTGGAACAGTGACCATCCCAAAAGCTGTTGCCTATACATGGGATATGTTCTACTAGCTGGGCTGTCTTGTCTGGCCTCAATTGGACAGGAAACACCTAGCCTTGAAAAGACTTGCCAAGGTGGGATACCCAGGGGCTCCCACCCACCCAGAAGAGAAGGGGATAGGGAGGGGGAAGGACTATGGGAGGGAGTGATGTGAATAAGTAAAAACAAATTAATTAATAAATTAACATTAAAAAATAAAAAGGAAAACAAAAGATAAGGTTCAGATCACCATCAAATCATCATTGCCTTTTTTGTATGGTGCTCTAAAAACTTTCAAATCTTTCCTGGAGAAAATTTTCTCCTACTGCTGACCCAAGCTTAAGACTTCCTTTTCCCCTAGTATAAGATTACTAGGGAAATTTCAGTCTTTTGGGGTTTGTTATTTCAATAGTATGTGATAGTTAAAGTGAGGGATGTATGTGTCTCTGGAATATCTTCATCCTAGTCAACTCTGTTACAAAATAGGAGCAAGAAAAAAGGAAAAGGGGAAGGGGAGAGAAAAGGGAAAAACAGAAGAAGATTGAGAGAGAAAGAGATTAATGCTTTTGAATTATTGATCTAAGTGCTATAATTATTGTGTCCCTCAATTTATGTGTGTCCTTTTGTTTTGAGGGGGATGTATCCAGAGAGAGATGTTCCTAATTTCAATATATAGAATTGCTAGATATCTGTCTATTCTTTGTTGATGGTAATTCTTTTTAGTCTTTAAAGCTTGTTTATTCTCTGAAGACTTCATACATGTATAAAATATATACTGGTCATATCTGTCTGAGAAATTTACCCAATTTCTCACCATGGCCCATGTCTATTCCCAAATAGGCAGTACTAGTTGAATTCAGTAGATTCGAAAATTCTGTTTTGAGCCTCAATCACATTGAGACTTCTCACTTGATCTTCTAAATATTTTAAGTAATACTGTAAGATACAATAAAATAGTTCATCTAAATTTTTGTGCATATTGAATGGTGGAGACAGCTTCTGTATGTTCATGGAGTGTAAATGTGTCTTTTATTGGCCAGATGCAATTGTTATCTCACAGGTTTACTGCTGAATAAGCTTACCTTTTCTAGTTCTTTTTTAACTCCAGCTGGCTAGTTCAACTTAACTGTTCTAGCTCAAATTCCTCCCCGGGGATTTGCTCATATATTCCGAAGGATTTACTTAAAGGTTACAAAAGATGTGAAGTTAAGGTACAGGGATGGCAGTAAGTGGTTATTATTGGGTGCTACAGATTTGTTGCTTCAAGATAATTTAACTCTAGATTTTCAACATTCCAAGCTTTCCACATCACAAACGTTCCCATCAGCTAAACAATCTCTCCAGACACATCTTCTTTTGAGGAATTCTTACTCATAACGTACATTTTTGTTTGTAAGATATTTATCAGTGAGCTTTATTTGTTTTCAATGATTAATATGTTGCCAATTGTTTCATTTTTGCTCATCCTTATATATTTCCCAAGTTCTCCAATGAGAACTATGAAGAGATTTATAAGCTTCACTTTTTAAAGAACAATTTAGGGGATAATTTATATAGGTGATGTTCAATTCATTTGTCATATTTTTGGGGGGTTGGAAACCAAATGAATCATTATGAAGCTCAGACACCTCTTGATAGATTTATTACTAGGTATCTTATATTTAAAGATTTTAATGTATTGGAAATAGATCTACCCGAAGACCCAGCCGTACCACCTGTGAGCATATATGCCAAAAGATGCCCCACCATACCACAGGGGCACATGTTCTACTATGTTCATAGCAGCCTTATCTGTGATAGCCTGAAGCTGGAAACAACCTAGATGTCCCACAATGAAAAAATGGAGACAGAAATTGTGGTTCATTTTCACAATGTAATACTATTCAGCTATTAAAAATGAGGACATCATGAGTTTTGCAGGCAAATGAATGGAGCTAGGAAATATCATCCTGAGTGAGGTAACTCACACTCAAAAGGACATGCATCGTATATATTCACTAATAAGTGGACATTAGCCATAAAAGTACAGAATAACCAGGGTACAATCCACAGAACTCAAGAAGGCTAACAAGACATAGGGCTCAAGTGAAGATGCTTAAATCCCATTTGGGAGGGAAAAGAAAGCAATAACCTGAGAGAGAAGGGAAGAGAGGGACCTGGGTGGGAAAGGGAACAGAGAGGAGAAAAGGGTAACATGGTCAGATATTGGGAGGGGGAATAGAAGAGAAGCCCTGAAGGCCAGCAGAAAGAATGGAAACAGGCAACTTCAGGAGATAGGAGGTAGAGGGACCCTCTAGAATGTACCAGAGACCTGAGAGGTAAGAGACTTAGATGAAATGCCCAACAATGGGGAGCAGGAACTTGTAGAATCCACCTCCAGTAGAAAGACTAGGCATCAAAATGGAGGGATGGGGTTGCCATCCCACATTCAAAAATTCTGACTCCAAATCATTTCTGTCTAAAATAACTGCAGGGAGAAAAATGGAAAAAAGACTAAGAGAAACTAGTGACCAACCCAACTTGGGATCCATCTCAAAAAGAGGCTCCATGGCCTGACACTATTTCTGATGCTATAGAATGCTTACAGACATGAACCTAGCATGGCTGTCTTCTGAGAAGCCTAACAAGAAGCTGACTGAGACAGATGCAGATATTACGCCCAAACATTGAAATGATTTCGGGGACCCCTGTGGTTGAATTAGGAAAAGGCTGGAAGAAGCTGAGGAGGAGAATGACTCCATAGGAAAACCAACAGTCTCAATTAACCCAGACCCCTGAGATCTCTCAGACATTGAGCCACAAACCAGGCAGCGTACACCAGCTGGTATGAGGCCCCTAACAAATCTACAGCAGAGGACTGCCTTGTTTGGCTTCAGTGGGAGAAGATGCACCTAACCCTTGAGAGACTTGAGGCCCCAGGGAGTCGGGAGCCCTGGAGGTGTTGGGATATCCTCTGGGAGACAGAGGAGAGGAGGAATGGGATGAGGAAGAATGGGAGGGTGGACTGGAAGAGAGGCAATGACTGGTCTGTAAAAAAAAAAAAGTAATAAAAAAGAGTTAAAAAGGTATATTTAAAGACATTTTGAGGTACTTTTCATGTAACAATTTCATCAAATAATTTCAAAATCAATGTGTCTTAGTTCTTAAAAATACATTCTTTGATTTTGTTTGTATGATTAACGCAATTTACTAGACATAATTGATATTTTTTTAAATTTTAACCCACAATTTCTTAATTTTATACTTGTGTATATGAGTACTACCAAGCCTCCCATAAAGCCTTGGGATAAAGTACATGTGTTAACATATGTACGGCTTTTACCTAAGTGGTTGGCATCTGTATAATTTTTTCCTAAGTGAATGGAGGTACATTCACTATTTTATCATCAAACACAAGTGTTGAATGGCTAATTTTTACAAACTTTTTTTGCAACTGAAAGTAATTCATGATATATCCTGATTTCCCTACTCTATTTTGTCACCTAAAGGAATAAGTACAATTTTCAACAGAACAAAGCTTTGTAAGAGACTATTAACCATTTGTGCTAGGAAGAGGTAAAATAGACCTTTTCTGAGAATAAATCGTGACTTCCAATACTAAATCATCATGCACAGCCATCTACAGTGCTTCTCTATGTCAATAACTCAAAATGTATGTTTTCAGATGTTCTTTCTAAGACAGTTAGTATACGTACAAGTCATATGTATATGTGGTACTGTTTGAGAAGCACTAAAGAAACATCAGCATCCTTAGTCATCAGGGAAATGCAAATCAAAACAACCCTGAGTTTCCTTCCACCTCACACCAGTTAGAATGGCTAAGATCAAAAACTCAGGTAATAGTAGATGCTGGCAAGGATGTGGAGAAAGAGGAACATTCCTCCATTGTTGGTGGGATTGCAAGCTGGTACAGCCACTCTGGAAATCAGTCTGGCAGTTCCTCAGAAATCTGGACATAGCATTACCTGAGGACTCAGCTATTGAAGTCCTGGGCATATACCCAGAAGATGCTCCAACATATAAGAAGGACATATGCTCCACTATGTTCATAGCAGCCTTATTTATAATAGCCAGAAGCTGGAAAGAACCTAGATGTCCTTCAACAGAGGAATGGATACAAAAATTGTGGTACATTTACACAATGGAGTATTACTCAGCTATTAAAAACAATGACTTCATGAAATTCTTAGGTAAATGTATGGAAGTAGAAAATATCATCCTGAGTGTGGTAACCCAATCACGAAAGAACACGCATGGTATTCACTCATTGTTAATTGGGTATTAGCCCAGAAGCTTGAAATATCCAAGATTCAACTCACAGACCACATGAAGCTCATGAAGAAGGAAGACCAAGTGTAGGTGTTTCGGTCTTTCTCAGAAGGAGTAACAAAATACTCAAGGGAGCAAATACAGATACAAAATGTGGGACAGAAACTGAAGGAGAGGCCGTCTGGAAACCATTCCACCTGAGTAACCATCTCATGTACAGTCACCAAAGGTAGATGCTGATGCAGATGTCAGGAAGTGCATGTTGACAGGAGCCTGATATAGCTGTCTCCTTAGAGGTCTGCAAGAGTCTGACATATTCGGAGGTGGATGTTCACTGCTAATCATTGAACTGATTAAGGGGTTCCCAATGGAAGAGTTCCGAATGTAGAATCTAAAGAGAAGACTGAAGGAGCTGAAAGGGTTTGTGGTCCCATGAGGAGAGCAACAACACCAACCAACCAGAGCTCCCAGAGTCTAAACCATAAGCCTGGGAGCACATAGGGAGGGACCCATGGGTCCAGCTGTATATGTAGGAGAGGATGGCCTTGTTGGGCATAGGTGGGAGAGGAGAACCTTGTTCCAATGAAGGCTGAATGCTGAATGTGGGGGAATTCTAGGGTGGGGAGGTGGGAATAGGGGGTTAGGTGGGGGCATAGCCTCATAGAAGCAGGTGGAGGGGGGAATGGGATAGGAGGTTTCTAGGTGTGTGTGGGGGAATGGGGTAAGGTAATAACATCTGAAATATAAATAAAATATCCAATAAAAAAGTTGGAGAAATTGCTCATAAATATGGTATTACAATTTCCTTAAGGAAAAATTTATTCCATTTCTCTGATGTTTTTACTAAGTATTCTTGAGTATTCTTGAGTTATAATTTAATGACTTTTAAGTTTACAACAGGTTATTCACTGCTATTTTTAAAAGATTTGACTGATACTGACAGTTTCCTTTTCCTTGTTCATTTTGTTTGTTTTTAAACATTTAGTACACAGCTAATTTATACTGTCTCTCTGATGGTTCTTAGATCTGAGATATTTTAAACAGCTATAAATCAGTCATGTATCGTTTTTTTTATTGCAACAATGCCTATATGTTTTGAGTTATATTTATTTTAAATGTGATTCATTGGAGTAATGGAGATATCAAAAACCAATGTGTGGATTCATGATTGCAAGCCACACTGGGATGTCCCTTTTGAGGACGTTGATAATACCACAGAGTTTCAGATCCTATTCCCTACAAAGGGCAACTACTACTTGCAATGATGTAAAGTACAGTCATATAATTACAATTGATTTTAAGTTTAAACATTTTTCTCTTTTCCCTCTCCTTTTTGTTGTCATATATGGTAAAATGTTTTTAAGTCAATAAGCTGTTATATAAAATGTCTTATACAAAACATAGTATATGATCATAAAAAAAGACAAAACAGAAGGCTCATTATTAATTAATGAGAATTGTCTCATTTTTAAATTATGATCAAATAGTAGTAAAGAGGATGAGAAATAGAATAATCAACATCATTTGTCATATCTAGGGTTTTTTGATTGCAGGAAACTTTTATTTTTAACATTCTAGCTATTGAGGTCTTACTCCAACCAAATATTTGGTATGGGCTCACAAGTATAAGTAAATACTGAAAATAACTAGAGGCTGTTCTGTTTACCAGACAACATATTTATTCTGTCACTTTATCTTTTCTTCTTTGACAGTTCAGGAAAAAAAGCTATTGGGTAACTCTTGATAAAACTAAATTAGTGAAGTGTGCTGGAGCTAGAACTCAAGAAGTTTGACCTATTACACAAAAGTAAGAAAGCAAAATAAAGAATACATCCTGGGAAGATTTAAAATGATGCCTAGGTATATGAGCAGTCTGAAGTGGGGTATCAGATAAAGACTATGTCAAGAAGTACTTCTATGTAAGTAAAGGTATACCATTGTGTCATGTCAGGACTAATGTGAGATGTCAGAATTTAGATTTGAGGTATCAGCTGAAAAACCCATGTGCTAAAAGATGTATGCCTAACTTGATCCTACTGGAAGGTCACAGAAACTTTAAGAGATGTGATGTAATAGCAATTCTTTGGTCTTTGATTATATGTCCCTGTGGTAGACTGCAGAACTCCTAATGTCATTCTCCTTTTTCTCTTTCACTTTATGACCATGAGATTTTGTTTTATCATACACTCATCACGGATACACTGACTTACAACAAGTTCAAAAGTAATTGGGCCAATCAACTCTTCCATGGGTTAAAAATTCTGAAAACATGACCCTAAGGAATAAGTCTTGCATTTGTTTGTTTATTTTGAGACAGAACCTACTATATACTTATACATTGCCTATAACTCACCTGGTAGGCCAATCTGGCTTTGAAATCACAGAAATTATTCTCCCTTTGCCTCCAGAGTGATGAGGTTAAAGGTGTACAGCACAATACTAGCAATACTATCTCTTTGCAAGTTGATCTTGTTTTAATTATTTGTTATTAGTCCATATGGTGTAAAGAAGTTGCTTGTTATGGGATAGCCAGTATGGGTTTTAGAACTCTGAAAAAAGTAGGTAATCCTCATATAACCATGTGTGAGAGCCAAGGGAGGGAGCACATGATCAAGATGGGAGAGGACTACATGGAGATAAAGTTTGAATTACATGTGATGTATATTGTAGAATATTATAGATGACTGTCTAAAAGTGCTCTCATGTCCAGACATAAATTGTTGATCAAAAATCATGGTCTTATTTTGAAACTATACAAGGTAAAGAGACTCAAATATGCCAAATCACTAATGTGAACAGTAGATTAAGAAGAGTGAGATGGCTCAAACACTTATCAGTAAGCATGATGATTTGAATTTAATCTCTAAAACTCACATGGTGGAGCAAGAAAACTGTCTCTAAGCAGTTGTCTTGTGACCTCCACATGCATGCCATTGCACTTGCCATTTGCATGCCCCTCACACACTAAATGAAGTAACAAGAAATAGTAGATTAAGGAAACAGGTAATGCAAATTCATATATTTACATAAATGAGTAAATTTTAAAGTTTGATGCCAAACAAAACATTTAAATATTTTCCAAATGTGTTCTTAATCCTTATCACAAAAGGGAAAGAATAGCTTTCTAGTCTGAGAACAAGCTATCTTACTCAAGCTAACAAAGCTAACATTATCAATAGCAATTGGGGAAAAGGTGGTGTGATTCTCTGGAAATCAGTCTGGTGGCTCAGCTATTCCACTCCTGGGTGTATACCCAAACGTTTCTCCAACATATAACAAGGACACATGCTCCACTATGTTCATAGCAGCCTTATTTATAATAGCCAGAAGCTGGAAAGAACCCAGATACCCTTCAACAGAGGAATGGATACAGAAAATGTAATACATTTACACAATGCAGTATCACTCAGCTATTAAAAACAATGACTTCATGAAATTCTTAAGCAAATGGATAGAACTAGAAAGTATCACCTTGAGTGATGTAACCTAATCACAAAAGAACACACATGGTGTGCACTCACTGATAAGTGGATATTAGCCCCAAAGCTTGGAATACCCAAGATACAATTCAGAGACTATATGAAGCTCAAGAAGAAGAAATACCAAAGTGTGGGTGCTTCGGTTCTTCTTATAAGGGGAAACAATACTCACAAGAGCAAATAAGGAGACAAAGTGTGGAGCAGAGACTGTAGGAAAGGCCATTAAGAAACTGCCCCATCTGGGAATCCATCCCATATAAAGTCACCAAATGCAGACATTATTGTGGATGTCAGAAAGTGCATGCTGACAGGAGCCTGATATACCTGTCTCCTGAAAGGCTTTGCCAGAGCCTGACAAATAAAGAGGCAGATGCTTGCAGTCAACCATTGGACTGACCATGAGGTCCCTAATGGAGGAGTTAGAGAAGGACTGAAAGAGCTGAAGAGGTATGCAACTCCATGGGAAGTAAACAGTATCAACCAACCAGATCCCCCAGAGCTCCTAGGTACTGAGCCACCAACCAAGAAGTACACATGGAGGGCCCCATGGCTCCAGGCACATAAATAACAGAGGATGGCCTTGTTGGGCATCAGTGGGAGGAGAGGCTCTTGGTCCTGTGAAAACTTGTTGCCCAAGTGTAGGGGAATGCTAGCATGGGGAGGCAGGAGTGGGTGAGTGAGTGGTGAGTGGGTGGGTTGGGAACACTCTAGTGGAGGTGGGAGGGAGGGGGATGGGATAGGAGGTTTCAGTGGGGGGGGGATTGGGAAGGGATAACATTTAAAATGTAAATAAAAATTTTTTAAAAAGAATATTCAAATAAAATAAATGGAAAAAGAAAACACCTTTGAGAATTTCAGAGAACTGCTTTCTAACTTGAATTAAATTGTAAAGAAACACATGCTAAGGAAAATTCTGGAAAGTAATCAGCTCATAATCTTAAAAATTATCAATGTCATGAAAGGGAAGAATTGAGGAGATATGTTAGAGTAAAGAACTAAAAGTTGATAGAAGTTAATACAGGATCCAAATGCTGAAATTGAAGCTTTTGTTATAAGTGCCACTGAAGCAACTGTTATTTGAATGACACCTGAGGATTAGGTAGTAGCTGCTTAATAGTAAATTTTTTATGTATAATAGTATCAAGAAAGTCATTACCCCATATATATTATGTGACACTAGAATACAAATTTTGTGGTTACTTACCTATCAGACTACCAATAAACCTACTTTTTCATATATCAGGAAATGTGCTTAAAGTTTTTCTAAGATAAGATTGTTTATAATATTAATGGCTAAAGATTATCATGTTATTGGAAGATGTGACATGTGCCTGAAATATTATATTCAATAAAACAATTTTTATAAAGTTTTCTAATGAATGGAGAGTTTAATAATGTACTTTTGTTTTATTGCAATTAATTACATTTCTAGAAAATAGACTAATACATGATACATTACAATTTGAAAAATAATTAAATTAGCATATTTGACAAATAACAATAGTATATTACATAGTTCCTTTAGGAAATTAAGAATCCATGGATTTCATTTATTTAAAACTATATATAATCTGCACTTTTGAAATTCTATATCTCTGATGAGAAAATCTGATCAAAATACCAGGTGTAAATTAGTGCTTATCAGCCTGTACCACCACGCATTTGCAGAAACATCTATAACTGTTAACTGTGTTTCAAAATTCCAGAAATATTCCTCTGCCTTTTTGACCAAAAGGTGGCAGCAGTGATCACCCTTACTATTATGCTCCATTTGCCTACTGTAGTTTCCTCTTTGTGTTAATGCTAAGAGGCAGAAAGGAGTTTGTGTATTCCCCTAGGAGTTACTGCTGTTGCTCATGCCTGCCAAAAAGAGCCTTTCCACCACTGGTGTCTGGTGATGCTTCTATTATGCTGGCTAATGTTGGGAATTGAAATTGATTAACGTCTGAGATGAAAATATTATTGCTTATCATTGGCAAAGCTTCAAACATGATAATATCATTCTTCAGAAAACACTGCCACTCTATTTCTTGAGAAACAAAAACTGCTGTAATGATGTATCTATTACTTGTGTTGATTAAATTTTAAGTGCTTTGTTTATTTGTTTTGTTCTCTGCCAGTTCATTGTGCTAGAACTTATCAAGTGTCCAAGGGAGTAGAAAAGAACACAGTTTAAAAGGCATATTAACGCCTCCTTGTAATTCTCCCCTTTGCCTGAAGCTCAATACCCATGCCACCGTTCCCTATTTATTTCATTTTCTGTTATAGAAGACTAATTGATAAAGCCTGCCTTTGCCTAACCTTTCCTGAATAAAGTAAAGAAGCTCTTTTAATTTAATGAAATAATCAAGTGTACATAATAAGTAATCTTAAATTGAAACTTTGAAACACATATTTTTTAAAACTATTCTTCAAAATATTGAGCTAAATGTAGACTTGACAAATAAAAGAAATTTTTTTCCTGGAATAGTAAGTATCATGATCATGGAAAAATTCTTTTCAAGGAAGCAAGTAAGTAGTAGTTAAAATTGTACATTAGATAAATAATACAGTTCCTTTTAAGAGAGAGTCTTCATTTGCAAAATGTGCTTAGATGGTAATGAATAATTTAATTTCCTCTGGGATTTTCAAATAAGGCACAATAAGCAGCTCTCTTTCTTTGTCTCCTTTCCTCTCACTTTCTCATTCCATTCTTCCCTCCCTCTCTTGCTTCCTACCTTTCTTCTTTCCCCTATCCAAAAAAAAAAAAAAAATCTCATGATGAAAAATCATTTCAAAGCAAAACTTCTAACATTAACTGTTGGGAAGACTACTGATAGTGACAGTCTTTCTAATAGAGAATATATGATAGCAGCTATTCAAGAAGATGACACTAATAGGAAAAACAGTAATTATCTTGTAGATGTCATTTTCAAGTGAAGTCCTTTTATTTTAGTTTTTTTCTGATGCTTTGCTCACATTCTTACTAAATGGTCTATTTGACTTATTATGTATTTTAATTTAGCAGCTGCATTATAACTAATAATGTTCATATATACATGTTATTTTTAATTAGTAAATTTAATGGAGAGAAAAACTAAGGTAATAAAATATTAAAATTAGGAGAATTAATGTGTTTGTCAATGAGGCTTTGCATTTTCTTCTGTTTTACATCACCAGGTTACAGACTGCTCTTTAGGCTAGAAGGTAGATAAATAGCCAATAAATTTTATCAACACATCAGAGTATTTCTACTTTGTCCATTTATTTATTTATTATTTATGTCCTCTCCTATTTCCTTTCTAAGATTGGGTTTATGTTTTATTGAATTAGAAACTTCTCATGTACAGAGCCTAAATTTTTTCCTTTAAACATGAATTGAAGTCAAATAGTTTTTGAATAGTCTAGCATCAACATGGAAGTTATTATTTATTCTTATTATCCAAACCAATCAAATTGTCATCTTTTCATTAAGAGCTGAATTTTGCTCAGAACTCTCTACACCGCTACTTGTAAGTTCAATGAAAGTCCAAAGAGCTTTAAAATGACTTTTGACAGCTAAATCTTAGCTAGGAAAGCCAATTAATCTAATTATAGTCCATGAAAATTTACAGACTTAAATAAATACATTGGACTAGTTAATATAATGAACCTCTTCAGTTACAAGACAAATGACTGAAACAATTAGACAAATTTTATTTTCTGTCTTTTTAAGCCAAATATGTCTATAATCTAATCACATATCCTATCAATGAGAATATTTTCCTGAATGGAAAAATGAATTGAATGTGAAAAGGTCAGGTCCAGTTTAGAAAAATCATTTTGAAAGCTTTTCTATGATATTTATTCTTGGAAATGTTTCTTCAGTGTATACTGGAAGATTCCTGTCAATAGGTACCCTTATATTCTGTTCACCATCAAGCTTCTATTCTTTATATACCTGATTGAGAGAATCAAGAACACATGCCTGAGGGTGTTACACAACAGAGCCATGGAAGAAGGAGTCTACCTCAAAATTCTTCACTTAGTATTTCTTTATAATATTTTTACACTGTTACTGGGCCTAATAGGTGATGTAGAAATGTTTCAAATCTATTTATTATTATTATTGTTGTTGTCGTCGTTGTCGTTGGTGCTTCTGCTGCTGCTATTTGTTATTACCTCATAAGAAGAAGTCTGGTTCCATTTCCCTAACATGTCATTCATTTTCATTTTTTTCTGTCACTCTAATGCTGTGAGACACTTTAAACCTTTTTAACCCTCTCATAGTTTTTAGAGATGAAATCAAGCTCCTATAGTACAATATGTAGATTTCCTCTTCAAATTGCCTCATAAAGCATGTACTACTACTTCAATACCCACTTTATTAATACTTAAGTGTCAAATATTACATAATTTGGGACTGTATGTCTTCATTGCTTATCATACTCATCTGAAGTTAACAAGTCCACTCAAGATAATTATCAAAAATATGATTTTGACATTGGTAGGTAACGAGCAGTGGAGGTGGCAGGTCCTCAGTCCAACGAGAGCAGCAGCGATTTTGAGTTTTGTACATACATTTTGTATATTCTGTATATGATAACTTCTGTAAATAATGATAGTTGCCAAGGTGCTCAGAAAAAACCACAAACGCCAACAACTCATGCAGTACAGTCCCAGAAACAAGTAGTACAGGCAACGGCAGAACAGATGTGGCTTGCTCAAGTGATCTTTGCTAAAAATGATTCATATTTTGAAGCTAAAGTTGAACAGCTTATGGAAGTGACAGAAAAAAATCAGCATGAATGCATGGTGGCCCTACATGACTGTAAAGGCGAAGTGAACAAAGCTATCAATCTACTACTGGAAGGGAATTCAGACACCACTTCATGGGAGACTGTAGGAAGGAAGAAGAATTTTGGGAGAGAAAGCTCATAAAACAAAGAAAACCAAGAGAAGAGGAGAGAGATAGAAGCAAGTCATGGATGGGGAAACAACAACAGCAAGGGAAGAGGTGGCAACCAAGGCTGAGAGGTCAAAGGTGAAGAGAATGGGATAGCACCCAAGGAGACAAGCCTGTGGAGCAAGGATTTGGATGTGGAACGAGCAGAGGGACAGGAAGGTTCTCTTCTCAAAGCATGGGGACATTCAATCCTGCAGACTATTCAGAGTCCATGTCTGCAGATGGCTGCTGGACATAGTTGGTAGTTTGGGAAGCTGCTCAGAATGGTACAGATGAGGGACCTGAAGGGCTGACAAAGTCTCACTGTGTATGTCAGGAGCTGCTGAGTAAAAGTTCTTGGACTTAAAGGTGTCTGGAAGTATTCTATAGAAGAATGGACAACAGAAGACTGGACTGAAGATATTTTTGAAACAAAAGTTCATTTGTTCCAGCAGAGAATCATGTCAGACCTGGGCAGAGCATTGATCTGGTGGCCTTGCTCCACAAGCCTGCTCCTCCCACCCAAGCTGTGAAAGTCAACTCCTTTGAAACATCTCAGCAGCAGGGATTTGGCCAAGCTCTTGTCTTCACAAATTCTCAGCACAACAGTCAGATGGCACCGGGGACTGCAAACTCTGCTTCTGCCAGCTCATATTCTCCTCAGAGTTTGTCATCTGTCCTTGGCTGAGGATTTGGAGAGCTGGTTCAATCAAAAATGGTGAACATCTCTAACTCTCAGATTTTGGACAAGTTGAAACCACCAGGTTTGAGCTCATTTCCTACCGCTTCAAGTATACAGCAGAAAGACAGTGCGAGCCCCCAGCCACCACTGCTGCACCACCACCTACTGCAGGATGACCCTAGTGGCTCTAGTCAGCACAGCCAGCCCAGCTTCCTGCAGCCCAAGTCTCAAGCCTTCAAATCCACCTACACAGCCACTCTTTTTACTGGACAAACTAGACCCTGAAAAGGGTATACTCTGGGTAGGAGAGAACACATGAAGTACATTTCTTGGAGCCTGGTGCCATTCCTAGAATTCTGATTAATAACTGTGTCAGCTGAGCCTCTGTGGGAAGCCTGCCTCCCAGACCCACTATTGTATGTGATGTATTTATGTATGTATTTGTAATGTGATAGAAGCCTGGAGGGGCTGGATTGTGAATACAGGTAGCATACAGGTGTGCTCTCCCAGTCTGGACACCTTTACTATAGTCAAGTAGACCCCACTCTCACCCTCTGCCTTCAGACCTTCCATGTGGTCCCAGCTCAGTAGGCTGCTGGATGTGCCACTGAAGGACTGGTGGTTTGGGGCTGGGTCAGTACCAATGAAGAATCACGACTTACCTCATTTCCTATGAACCATTATGTTTTTCCCTCTGTAATTACTTCATACTTGTTTTTGAAAAACTGGTCTTTTTGTCATTTGTCATGGTGCCCCTTCCAATAAATCTTAATCTGGAAATAGAAGAAATGACCCCTATCCAGCATTAGCCTGGTGCCTATATATCTGCACACAGCAGGGTCTTCTGCTTTGGGTCTGGTCCTGTTCTTGACCAGAACTTGTCTTTTCTGACAAACCATTTTAAAAAATCTGAACTTGGTCTCAGAGATGTTCAGCTAGTCAGCTCCCTTATAAAGAAAACAAAGATCAGCTTCCATCTCAGTGAAAGCCTGTCTTCAAAGGCTCCTCTATACTAGTTGTCCTGAACCAAGTGGACAACTGTTTCAGGGTTTTCTCTAGCTCAAACTCCACCTAATAAAGTTCTGAGAAGAAAAAAAAACCTATGATTTTAATAGCATGTTTCTCTATTCTAACACATAAGCCAAAACATTGAGGAATTATGAGAAAAAGGTAGGAGTGTAACTTAGTAGTAAAACACTTGCATTGAACACAAACTCCCAGGGTATGCACGCGCGCACACACACACACCAGACAGCCAACAACATCATCTCATCAGGGAAACCATAGAAAGCTAAAATTCTAGAAGATTAGGACAACATCAAACCAACACTAAGCCTTTTTTCACACATAACGTTTTTATTGTTACAATCATTACAAAAATAAATTGAATGCTCATTTGACAAGTTCAAGACATCTTGTTGAGTATCCAGCTGGGAAGTTGCTTTAGAAACAGGAGGAAGAAAACCATTAATTATTAGGAGGAATCCAGCAAACTAACACCAGAAGTATACCTCCTCCAGTGATCAACCTCTGAATAACATGTCTTCTGATCTACAAGTTTTCCAACTTTCATGGCTATCTTTAGAGCATATGTTCCAATATATGAAGCTGGGGACCATTTCATATTCAAATAACAGTTTGGAATAAAAAGAATCAATAAAAATAACTTCTAAATTCTGTCCTAAATCTTAGTTCTTTATAAAAAAAATATGTTAGTAACAACCTAAACATGTGTTTCTTATTTGAGAGAAAAATGTTAGGTATTCAAAACTACAAGGTAAATGTTAAACTTTGTGTGAAGACTTAAGATGGTATTAATAAGATGTACATGGTATAGTTTTAATACAGGGTACTGTTAGCAAAAAGAAATCTTTTTTAAGTGTTACAAATACAAAAGTTGTAAGAAGAAAACAATTATATTTTTAAAATATTGATCAACTGCAATGGAAAATTTTCTATTTTCAAAGGAAGGGATTGAATAATTGAGATCATAAAGAATTAATTAATTTACATTGTTAGGAATGAATTTGTATATGTATACATTAATTATGATATATATTATGAAGATGCAAAAATAATTGCTGAATAAATGGCATTTTACATAATATTTAACTAATTTTTCTTTTATGTGCACTGATATTTGCACTGCCAAAAGAAGTAAATAAAGATTAGATTGATTAAGCATCCTCCTCCAATCTAAAGTTACCTACCTTTTTCAGATAATTGAAAAAAAATCAGTTTTGAAGTAGTGTATTGCCATAAAATGTTGATCCCAATTGGATAGTGGCGATTGTTTCTCCAACCATCTTTCCCAGTAGGATAGGAAAAGGGAGCCAATTGATTTTTTATTGGCTTTGCTACTTGATAATTATTGAAAATAGGTGGGGAGCTAATGAAACTGATGTTTTCAGCTTGTCATTCTAAGTACACACTGAAGGGACAAAATAGCTCAGAAGAACACATCTTGCATCTGTAATGGCTAGTCTCTTGAAAAGTATATAAACACTTGATTAGTTATGAGCCACCAATTGACCTTTCTTTACACTCTTTGAGTATTAAAGAACATTAACTACAAACTCCTGAAAAGCATCTGCTTTGTATATTCCATCTTCTCATTATATCTCAATAACTATGGTAATTGAGTTGCATAACACGACCAGAAAAAATCAATTCATCAGTTTAGCATGAGAAAGGAAAACAGATGAACAGAATAGAATTGAGAGACAAGAATCTAACATATGTGTTTATAAATGTTTGGTGTTTTATAAAAATATTGCTTTAAGCCACCAGCAGAAAAATATATGTTTACTTAAAAGATGAGCCAATCTAATATAACCTTCTAGATCATAAACTGATGTGGTTCTATGCCTTTTAGTAAAGTAATGCCTTTTAGTAAACTGATGTGGTTCTATGAATTTAGAAAACCTGAATTCTAAAAGAATTAAATATTTAAAGAAAATTAAAGTACTAGAAGCAAAGAACAACTGTTAGGATTTGAGCTAGGAACTATTTCTTTAAATAAGATAAAAGTTTTAAAACAGAGCATATCAAATAAAATTTGACCACACTCGATCTGCTTATTTATATAAAAATTGACAACATTCATTACCCAAATGAAAGATTATAGTTTCTTGAAAAGAGAAAGACTACAGGATATGTTTTTCAAAAATATTTAATCTTTGTAGTAACTTAGGATGGAAATAAGCTTTTTGCCAATCAGTATTGAAAATATTTGAAAACTTTGTGTACCCATATTATGATATACTGTATAGTAGATATAACTTAATATACCTCCTTAAACATATTGCTGAGTTTAGAAAATATACTGCATGAATAGTGCATATAAGAATTATACTAAAAATAAACAAAACAGAGAAAAACCTTAATATTACTTCAATATAGTATATTCTATAACTTCATGTAAGAACATATTTCATACAACTATATACAAAATAATAGAGGTATAAAGTAATCAATTAAATTCACATAATGTGGCATTTAATTCAAATGGAATAGATATATAAAAATGGATAAATAGAAAAATATGCTAATTTGGAAGGTTAGAGAAAGTGTGAGGGGCAGAAAATTTAAATTTATTAAGAAGGGAGAAAGACATGAATAGAAATGATGTAAATACACAAGAAATTCTTTAATAATAATTTATAAAAACCGATCAGAGCCAGGTGATCTATCTTTTTGAGAGATAAAAATAATAGAATGAATATTTTAATGGAGATTTATTAGATTGGTTTACACCATACTGATGGAAATTTGAGAAGCCAGTAGCTGCTATGTTCACCAGGGTAGATATTTCAACAGTAATAATCAGGTGCTGCAGGACTGTAGGATCCCTGCAGTGTCATTGTCATTCAGTTCTTGTTGCAAGGTTCTTATGTCAGTGAAGATAACAGTAGTAATAGCAACAATAGAGTAGATGAGTAGATATCTACATTAGTAGTAACTACATGAGTAGTAACTATATGAGTAGATTGCATGAGTAGTAACAGACACCAATAGAATAGACATCAGCAAGGAAAATGTTAGGCAGGCAAAAGTGTGTAGGGCCATGAAAGGGTGTCTTGGTTTTTGTTGTGGCATAGGCCTTGAACCCCAACCCCAATGGGGCAACAGGAGGTGTTCGGCCATGCTCCCAGAACCCAGGGTCCTGACACACAGTCGAAGTCTCCATTGACCCGTACTTTTCAGTCACATAGGGCAAAGCAGCCCCTCCCGGAGAGGTTTGCATCACCATCCACAGGTAGAGAGCATGACTATAGGCCTCGGCCCTTAGAGAGATTTCCATATTAATGAGTTATTAATTAAGTATTATTCTCCCAGTCCCTCCTTCCTTCTCCCTCCCTATTTAATTCAGGTTCCCCCTGGATTAAGTGTGTGGGGGGTGCACATCCAGACCATCTACCATCTGCCATGTCAATAAAACTCTTGGAACCGTCAGGCCTCCTTATACATGAACTGAGTCCAGAAAGTGCCGTTTACTGTGAGGGAGGGTCTTTCTTCTTTGTCAATCCTTCCATTAAGTGCCCTCACAAATTTGGCCATAGATCTGTTTCCTAGTTGATTTCACATTAAATTAGCTTTAACAATTAAGATCAACACATATGCAGCAGAGAGCTGCCTGGTCTGGGTTCAATCAGAGAAGATGCACCTAACCCTCAATAGACTGAAGGCCCCAAGGAGTGGGGAGGTCTGGTGGTGTGGGGAGTTTGGAGGGACATCATTTGGAGATGAGGGGAGGATATATGGAATGTGGAACAGTCAGAGGATGAACCAGGATGGGGAATAAAATCTGTAGTATGAAAAAAAAGTATTAAATAAAATAAAAAAAGAGATTGATCATCACAATTAAGTTGCTAGAAAGCAAAATCACTGAAAAGATATTAGATTAGAAATTTCTAGAAAATGAGAAAACAAGCCCTAGAGACATCTAGCAGCATATTCCAGTTATACAGTGCAAGACCCTGAATTAGGAATATAATCTGCTGACATACTCCAGGAAAAGAAGAAGCACTTCTGGCAGAGAAGAAAATGAGTCAGATTTTCCTCCAAGGGAGCCTGGATGCCACTGCAGATGCTGAGCTCAAGGGTAACATCATCTGACCCAATTTATAACAGATTCATCTAGATGGATTTCTTTACAATAGACTGAAGGGGAGAAAGAAAACTGGGGTGGCAGTTAGATTACTACAGATAACTAGGCACTAGATAGTGGTGGCTCATCACAAAAGTGGAGAGGGTAAATCCATTATACTTTGTAGGATAAGCTCATGGGATTTTCTTACAAAGTAAGTATGGTATATAAATTAAAGAGTCAAGGATGGCATCTGACATTTTTAAAGCAGAACAATTAATTAACTGAAGTGGAAAAGAACCTGAAATGTCAGTTACAAGGTGACCAATGTTAATATGTTAAGTTTGAAGTACTAGGTATACTACCATACATAAATTTCCAGAAATTTAGATTTTAGGTACTCATTTAAGAGTCACTGATATAAAACATAACAAGGTCTCCTTCAATGTTCAGGTTGGCTTTGAACTATGAAGTGTTCTGCCTCAGCCTCTTAGTGTTGAAATTACAGACATGTGTCACCTGGCTCTGATTTTTTTTTAATATAAATTATTACTTAAAGAATTTTACATGTATTTATATCATTTCTATTCATGTCTCTTTCCCCTCATGTCCTTCTGGGGCTCAAAACCCTTACCAAGTTCATGATTGAGTCCAGAATATGCTCAGTCTCAGGGAAGGTTCTCTTCCTTTAGTTAATCCTTTCAGTAAATGCTATCAGAGACTTGTCCAGAAGTGTATCTTCTTCCATAAATATTGTTCTAAACACACACACAAACACACACACATACACACATACAGAGAGAGGCACACACACACACACACACACACACACACACACACACACACACACTGCTGAGCTCATTTAGTATTGCTTATATGCACATGTACATGCTCTTTAGGCTGACTTCTTGGGATTGGAAAGCTGAGAAGGGACTTGTTCATGAAGAAGACTGATTCTCCCTTTCCCCATAGACATTTGTTGTCTGTAGTTCTCCACCTAGAAGTGGAGCCTTATGACATTGCCTTCATTTTTATTGGCAAGTCAACTACTATTGTCATTGTTTTGACCTAACTTAGGCAACAATATTGTTGAGAGTCCCTTGGTGAAGCTTCCCTGTCATGTCTAAAAGACACCATCTAGAAGCAGACACCCTGATCTTTTAGCTTTTATAATCTTTCCACCTCCATTCTTTCCATATTTCCTGAGCCTTAGCTGTCAGATTGTATTATAAATGTACGAGTTGGAGCTGGTATCCCCATGGTCACCTGTTTTTTGCATTAGTCTGTCTGCATGTTTGAACTCATAAACTGTGGAGCATGTATTTGTTGGAAGCAGTTCAAATTCTGAACAAGAATTCTCATACAATGACAATAATCTCCATTTCTAATTGATATATAGAAAACAAAGAACAAAAGAAACAAAACACCTGCTTGGCTTTATACTACAGACCTGTAATCTGTTACTCAGTAGGCTGAGACAGAAAAATCAGAACTTTCATATGTGTCTTGGTTTCACAATGATTTTAAAAGAGCCTGACTAACATAGCCAGATTCTTTATCAAGTTTAGAAATACTTTTATTTTATTTTATTTTATTTTATTTTATTTTATTTTATTTTATTTTTTTTTATTTTATTGGAACTCTTCTTGCCTAGTGTGTTGTAAGCTTCATATTACAAAACAATTTGTTTTACTTTAATAGCCATAAAGCCACGCTAATTTCTTGGAGCTAGTATGTATGTGATTTTGACTCAGAATTACAAACTAGATCCTGCACATTTTATTTTATCTTTTTGAAATAGAGTCTCACTGTACAGTTTTGTGTGGCCCTCAACTTACTATGTTGAGCAGGTTGGCCTGCAACTCACAGAGACCTGTCTGCCTATACCTCTGCAGCAAGAGTGCTAGTATTAAAAGGTATGTGCCATCATGTTCTGTCAATTCTGCACTTTAAAAATACATCTATTTTTATTTTATGTAGAAATAAATGTGTCTCATGCATATTTTTATGGCAAGCATGCAGTATCTATAGAGGCCAGGAGAGGGCAACAGAGCTAGTGGAACTGGAGTTAAAGATCATTATGAGAACCCATGAGGAACCTGTTGCCTTGAAAGAACAAGAAGTTTTCTTGACTGATGAGCGATTTCTCTAGTCTCAATTCTGTTGTTTTTACCAGTATTTATAAGTGTTACAAGACAATGATGGCGAATTCTAGCTCATTGGTCCTTTACTCCACCTGCTACTTCTGTTCTTAGATTCTAGATGTAATAATGAATCTAGATCGTTACCTCGTAACTCTTTCAGCACCATTTTTTTTATCTGTCTTTTGATTAACCTATTATACTTTTATGGAATAATGTATTCTCTCTTTTTTTTCTTGTTAAACTATACTTAACAGAAATCATAGTCTTTAGATCTCTGTTGATTTCTCTATCTTCAAATACTATGAGGAAATAAAATTATCATTTTATATGATAAATTGCTATTTTAAATAAATGGGTACATACTCAATTTAGTTCTTTTAAATAAGAGTAATTACTCCAAAATTCTTAAATTATTTATGGATGTATAGAGTACATTAAAGATCAAAGAAAAGGCTCAGTGGGTAACTAATGAAGAATCAGTTTATAGGAAAAGTAGACATTGTTATGATATTGATTTTTTTATTACTGCATTAAACATTGTTTCTTCTCATATGCTTTTAGTAATATAAATTTTGTGATAGAAAAAATGTACATCCCAGGGTATCATTGAAAAATACATTTCTTATTTTTTTCGTAAGCTTCTTACTGTTTCTATTTGAGTCTCATACAATTTTGATGGGGAATAATATTGTGTTTACTTAAAGTGTGTAGACAATGACTAAGAAGGGGAAATTTAACACCACATAAATAATAGGTAGAGTTGATTTAAAAATTCAGAACATTTAGAGCAGAAATCATTTGTTCTAAACTGAAAACAGGAAACAACCACTAAAACATGGCATTTATCAATCTCATTCAACTTGATTCTATTTCTACTCTATGACTTAGTTTTCTCCTATATTCACTTTTTGTTGTGTAACTGGTTTCTTCCATCTAATGATTTTTACAGTAGGAATTAAAACATTTTTTGTGTAAAGCCAACTGTATTTCTTACTATTCAGAAGGGCTATATGTAGAAATACTAACAAGCAGATCCAGATATACATTTCCAGTAGTCCTTCTGAACACTTCCAAAGGCTCAGGATATATCTAATCGTATTTTCTAAGAGACTCATGAGATTGTGCCTGTTTTCACTGTATAACAGTACTGATCCATTTATTTTGTTTACAATTGCATCACCCAGATAAGATTCCTACCCTACTTAAAGCTCAGAAGTAGTGAGATAGCATGTTCTTTTGAAGAATAAAAGTAACAGACATATTGACTGGTAGAGATGTTAGATGAACATTTTTTCTTTCTAATGCTTTATCAAATAATTTGCACACGTGTTGAGAAATGTTCTGTGAAAATTTTAGTCAAGGTCTTTCCAAACAGAATAGAAACAACTCTGGTTGAAAGGAGAAAAGAATTCTTTTAGAAAATAAGTGGTTCTTGGCATCCCCAGGACATATATAAGAATAGAATAGAATCTGAGTGTGATATATTGAGTTGCCTGGCCAATATTTTCCTCCTTCTTGCTTAAATTTCCTTCATGTGATATAAAAGTACCTCTCAGAAGTGAAGCAAAGAATTCCTTCCATTTCATCCTCTTTGGCCAAACCAGTGTTGCACTGCTGAATGTCATCATATGCTTTCAGAAGAATCTGGCACTGCCATTTACTCTTTTTCTCTCATCATCCATCTTAAGAAGAGAGTTCTAGAGTACTGTTAAAACTTCATCTTTACTTTCAGAATTTATACATGTATGAACCATTGCTGAACCTGTTCTACACTCTGAATAGAGCCACAACTGCCTTCTCAGAACTCCACAAGAGACACAAGTTGAATGCAATTGAAATTTGATCTTAAGTTGACTAATAAACTGCAATCTTGTAGTAGATGCATCTGAAGGCCACATTTCAGACCTGGGACACAAGTGGACAGCTCTGATACTTTGTTACTTAACATTTTCACTATTCCCTGTTGACCTGAATTTTAATTACATACTCACAGTCAGCTTCAAGGGACTACCTCGCTTACACTGTGGAAGTCATCTGCCTGTTCTTTTGTTTACATCTTGGAAAAAGTGGTTCAGTTTATATCATTGGACTGTAAGTAAATAAAATAGTTTAATTTTAAAATTAGTGAAAAATATAATGTATTACTTTTAAAGAGGAAATGCACATAGATTGGAAATTAAAAAAAATTTAGTCAACAAAATTTAAAAGAAGAAAAATATAATGAAAATACAAGGAAGTTACTTATTGTAAATATATAATGCATAATATATGTATAATACTTATATATGTATCCTTAATAATTGAGATGAGAAAATAATGAATCTTTGTCTAAATTCAAATGATAAACATATAGCATTTATGTAAAATATATGAAAAGAAATCTTTATATTAAAACAGTGAAATTATATGCATTTTTAAAATAAACTCTAATTTCTTTTGTATAGTTTGCCACTGTACCTCAGAGTCTTAATTTAGTGATTACATATAAAAGATTTTGTCTTAAAGGCATAACCAAAATTGGTCATATGCACAATACACCACAAATTATAGCACTGGAAACTTTAAAGCACTGCTAATAGTTGACAGAAGAAAACCAGTAAAATAAATTCTTCATCCATTTAATTATTATTAGAAGGAACTAATAACAAGTTATAAAAATTGATGTTTCGTAAGCTATAATTCCAACTTTTTAAATCAGTACTTTACCACATATTATCTATGTAGAGAGAAGCAAATTACTTATTCTATTACAGTTTTAGGTTTTGTTCTAAAACAATGATATTATTCATCTCACATGGCTACTATTAAGATTACTGACATTTACTTATCAATTTTATTCAGTAAAACCTGACATTTATTATATCGTGACCATCATTATCATTGTGAGACTCATAACAATAGGACTTGTGAAATAAAATATGTGCATAATCTGTTATATATAATTGATATTATTTTATTTTGTGGAAATCTATCATAATATGCTTAGAAGAATACAACTAAGACATACTAAGTGACCACTAATTTTTAAAATGTATATGCGTATTATCTATTGATAAAATGCATTAGTTTCCCCCAAATAACAGTATATTTGTTCATCATCAGTAGAAATATAATTAAATAATTAATCAATTAATTTACCTCTCAAATGCTGCCTCCTCCCAGTGCCCTGTTATTTGATAATGAGTGGATAGGTTAGAAAGTGCAATCTAGGACATCTGTGTTTAGATATATACAGTGACATCAATAGGGATCAAAATAATCTATATTTACGATTATTTGAAACAACAGAATAACTTTCCAGTGAGTCTACCAGGCTTCAAAGGGCAATTTGAAACCTGTAGTCCCACAGAAATCTCTGGATTCATAAGACAAAATAAAAGGGCATGTATTAGAGAAAGAGATTTGTAAGGAGGAGGGTGGTTAGAAGGGGAGAGAGGCAGATGAGACAGGTAAATGATAAAGGTAAAGAGCAACTGGAATGCATGACCTCGATACAGGTAATTATCAAAGAACAAATTTAATTAAAGTTTTAAATACAATAGAAGCGGCTTCTGACAAAGAGAAAATTCAAGAAGCCTGGAGACAGTTCTCAGTGGTTAACACTCTATACATTTCTTGCAAAGAATCTGAGTCTTACTTTCAACACTCAAAAATTAGGCAGCTCATAATGACACGTAAGTCCTCCTCCATGGAATTGGATGCCTTTTAGTCTTTGAGGGTAAGGTATCCACAACAAATGCAAGCACCATCATACATGCATGCACATAATTAATACTGAAAATAAATCTTAAGAAAGAGAAGGTTTATGAACGATATATACTCCTATTATCTACAAAGGTTATATATAGGTTTGCTGTTCTACATATGCTGTTCATATTTTAGAAAAGAAAAAACCGATGAATCTAAACTTAAAATCCTAAGGAAAAGAAAATTATTATTTAAAAACATGTTTGAAAGAGATCAAGCCTTATATTCTATGCTTCCAAACTTATTTGGGGGGAATTAACTGTTCGTTTTTCTTTAGCTACTGAAATTAAGCAAAATGAAAATAGGGAAAGCACTGTAAAATCACAATGAAGTTGCTCTGAGATGTGAGGTATAATATACCTAATATTCTTGACAACATATCAGTTCTGCCAACTGCCAACTGCCAATGCTGGCTCCTTTCTTGACCCCCCCACCCTGTTTATTCTCTCTCACATACATTTTCCTGCTCTAATTCTTATTCACTGACTCATGGTTCTAAACTGTGTTTCTGTTTACTTTTCTAACATAATGTGCTTACTTTCCCCTTCTATTCACAAGTGAAATTGTTCTGACTTTTTCCTCCTCAATGTGGAAAATACAAGAAAATATTCAGTATTTTTGCTACAGAACGTCTGATACTATGACAATTAGAACAAAATAAGAATAATTAACTTTTATTGTTTCTTAGAAAACTATATATCACTGACTTTGAGATAGTTGTCTTGCATTTCTGTGCAGTTTCACTAAGTCCCCCCCCCAACAAAATACCCCAAATGATTTTGCTTTTCAATATAAATTTACTTCATTTTTCTCTGGTGCCATTTTTTCTCTTTCGCTCCCTGAACACACTTAATTAGCACAATTATTTCCTTTTGATTTTTTTCTCTTTCAGGTCACATTCTGTGAGAAAGTCAAACCCATATAATTACCAGGCTAGCTTTATGAATGAGGTGAAATAATTCTTCCAGCTGGCAGATGTTAATTATGATTTAATTTCAATGATATTGATAAAATGGTAAAATTTACATTTGCTTTTTTCTGAAAAATAATGACTTTTATGATTCATTTCTGCTTAAAGCTGCTATTTTCCTTGAGAGATGTGTTAAAATATTCAAGTGCTGCTGCTAACTTCTACCAAAATAATCATATTATTTTCTGAAAATTAGTATTAATATTTAATCTACAGATGAGCTTCTTTGATTACGACTAAATTTTACTATTTAAAATTCATAACTTCCACTCAGTAGGCACATATGAACAAGCATGCCATTTGCATTATCCAAGATACCCTTATCAAATATTGAATCAAAACCTTCTCTTCTCCTAAATTACTTCAATTTAACATTGTCAGACATCTGAAATACTAGATTTCAACTAAAGCTAAAATATTATAGTTTTCTCTGTGAATGATTATTTTCATGCCACAATACTGAAAACTGTGCTTATAGTTCTATAACCAGTATTACCTTCAAATTTTTCCACACTTATCAGTGAACTTCTGATCACAAATTAATTGGTAGTTTGATAGCACTTCATTTAGATATGCCAATGCTTTTATGAATGTGCCATCTTATTTAATTACTACTATAGTAATGTGAATTGATGTCATATGTTCTACAAAAACCAAAATTATTACAAGCCCTAAAGTCAACCAAATGAAAGGGTCAAACCAGGTACTTTCTTCTCAATATCAATGTGTAAGCTTCTATCTCCATTTTCTGTAGCACAGATGATTAAAGTCATAAGAATATAAAGAAATCAGAGACTACCAAGTCTAAAGTGAGCAAAGCTAGGAAGATGGTTCAGTGACTAAACATTCTTGTTATAGAAGCCTGATGACCTGAGTTGGATCTCAAGAACCTATGTTGGAAGGAGAACTGACTCCTCAATATTGTCCATTGGCCTCAACATATTTGCCATGGAATAAGCATATGCTCACAGTCTTTCTGTCTGTGTGTATATCTGCCTGCCTGTCTGTCTCTGCATCTGTCTCTGTCTCTCTCTGCCTGTCTATGTTTGTATTTGTCTGTCTGTCTCTATTTATGTCTCTCTCCTCCTTCCTCCCTCTGTACCCCCTTACTGACATACACCACAAACACACAAATGATAATAATAATAGTGATGATGATGATAACGATAAACAGGCCAGGAGTGGTAACATGCATCTTTAATTACAGTAACCAGGAGAGATAAGCAGGAGGATCTCTGTGAGTTTGATGTTATCCTGATCTATAGAGAGAGTTCAAAGTCATCCAAGACCACATAGGGAAACCCAATCTCAAACAAAATTAATTTATAAAATAAACAACTGTTCTGAATTGTCTAAGATGCACAATTTTTCTGCGATATAACTTTCAGCCTTAAATCTTAGCTCTAAATAAACTGAGATAAATTATTACCTTAAAATAATTTAATAATTGTAAATAAATCAGAGCAATCTGATTTATAGCAAGTACTGTTTCAGTTTTTAATAATTAATATTAATGTATTAATTATATTTCTTTTACTTAGACCATAGAATATTTTGTCTATGGAATATTGAGCATGCAAACTAATGAAAGAAACACTTTATTTTGACTTATGGTTCTAGATGGCTAATAATCCATCTTGATTGGAAAACATGACAAGAAGTGATAGGCATGGAGGCAGGAGCAGGAAGCTGGAAGATCACATCAGTCTCAGTCAGGAAGCAAGGGAGTGAACTAGAAATAGATTGTGCTTTATAATCAAAGTTTGCTCCCAGTGACATTTTTTCCAGAAAGATTCAACCATATAAATCACCTCAAACAGCACTACCAGTTGAGAACCAAGTATTCAAAGGCATGCTGGGACATTTTACACTCATACTACCACAATAAAAAAACAAATTTCACAGCTTTAACAATTAGTAATTACACTTTTTTGCATATAATTGATTTATCAGCGATTTGTGCTCAACTAGCTGAATATTTCTTCTGTTCTTTTTATTTTTAAATTAATCCTTTTATTCGTTTACATTTCAAATGATATTCCCTTTCCCAGTTACCCCTCACAACTCCCCCATATCATACCCCTTCCATGCCTTCTGCCTTCTCTTTGCTTCTCTGAGGGTGCTCCTCTACCCACTCACCCATTCCACATCATACCTCTAACATCCCCATACATTGGGGCATAAAGCCTCCCTTCCCTCCCATTGACGTCAGATAAGGACAGCCTCTGCTACATATGTATCTGGAATTCTGGCTCTCTCCATATGTACTCGTTGCTTGGTTGTTCAGTCTCTGTGAGCTCTGGGTCGTCTGGTTAGTTTATATTGTTCTTATGGAATTGCAATCCCCTTCAGCTCCTTCAGTCCTTCCTATAGCTCTTCCACTGGGGTTCCCTGGCTCACTCAGATGATTGACTGAATATTTACATCTGTATTTGTCAGGTGCTAGTAGAATCTCTAAAGGAACAGCCATATCAGGCTCCTGTCAGCAAGTATTTCTTGGAATCAGCAATAGTTGGTTGGTGTCTTAACACTAGATTATGTAATTGGTGCTACCTGCTGTTAGTCACAAACCTGGTAGTATGTGCTGCCATTGCAGATTTGAGAAGCTTATTTGGTGGCTCAGTGGTTTTTAGGAAGAGTTAGTATTTGGCTTATTTTCTAGGTTTCTAAATACTAGAGAAGTAATACAAATGTGACCAAAACTCAGGCAAGAAAAGCTATATGAATGCTTGCCTATGTCACTTATGGATTATTTTCTGTTGTATCCATCAATGCCTATTTGGTTTATTTCTCTTTTTGCTTCAGATCTTATTCTATCATACCTTTCAGGCAAGACTGAAAGCATGGTAAACTTTACATAAATAAAGTACTGGTCTCTTGAAATAGTGAATTTCTTGTTTCATAAAATAATATAGCTATAGTGGCATGGTACAGGATATTTAACATTCACAAAGAACTAAATCAGATTTTTGGCTTTGTTACTGTTTTTCTGTGTCTGTTTGAAACTTCCCTAGTCTTTTTTTGCTTTCATTTTAAAATAGTAGTTGTTGCATATACCTCATAGTGAACTATTGAAACTCTTAAAATAATACACATTTACATACTCATGAAAGCATAGATAAGTCACAGTACATTGAATAAAATAGACAAGTGAGTGACAGGGATGAATTTCACATCTTATCATTTTTCCTATTGACTTAAGGAAAATGTATGTTGTAAATTTTAGCTCATCATTCTAAGGAGAGTTTGCTTTAGAAATCCTTCATTAAAGTAGAAAATATATATCTTCTCTATTTCTGTTTTAGTATCTATCCATACTAATCTAACCTCATGTACATAATGAATGGTTTTGTTTAAAATAATATATTGAAACTATGAAGATTTCCATCGACTGTTGCAAAATACAGAGAAATATTTACAATGACAGGTTACTTTTAAGTGATGAGGTGGATTCCAAATAATAAATATATATTACTTTTGCTTGGGAAATCAATCTTATGATTTTAGGGATACTGTATAACATGGAGAGATAATTATACTACTCTAAGTCCTACTGGGAACGATAAAGTAACTCAGAAGCACACGTGAAGCAGGTTCTGTAATATTAAAGATAGTATGGGAGTCATTCAGTTCTGACCCTGTGCTCTGACAGCCCCAACAAGCCCCACTATGCAACTTGTCTTCAATATCCCAGTGCTGGTATCACAAGCTTGTACTTCTACTTCTAGCTTTTTTAAAACATTGGGTTCTAGGGTATCAAATTCAAGCCCTCAAGGTTATGTAACATGTTATTTATGACTGAGCTACTGCTGCAGATTGAATGTCAATATCTTATATAGAGTTCACTAAGGAGTGCATCAATACACTGTTAAGACTCAAAAATAATTCCATAAAATTATAGAATAATATTATCTTGAAATAAGATGTGCATCTATTTACTAAATAGTTAACTAAAATAATTTAAGAAATAAATTAATAAATGAGTTAACTAAAAATAATTTAAGAAATGAATCTATTTATAATATCCAAAGAATAAGACCTTCTAGGTATATAAATTTAATCAAAAGAACCATCAACAATTTCCCATGGGATAGAATGATATAAATAAACTGAAATTTTTATGACTTCCTTGCATATGGGAATGCAAAATTTTGCCAGGAATTTGGAAAGGAATTTGGAGTTTTCTCATACTATTAGTCATAAATTACTATCTGACTCAGTAATTATACTATGAGGTATATGCTCAGAAGATATGGTGATATATATCTGTAAAAAAAAACTTGTAGAAGAACAGTCATGACTGAATAATATAACAGCCTTAAAAAAGAAATAATCCTAATATCTTCAAATTAATACAATTTATTATTTAGTCTGGAAAGATGGTTAAAGTGTTAAGTATACTAGTGGCATTTATTGAGGACCCCGGTTCAATTCCCATCATCTATGTGGTTGCTAAAACAACATTTGTAACTCTAGATCCAGAGGATCTAATCTCCTCTTCTGGACTCCTTGGTCACCAGGCATGAATGCAGTATACAGACACAGATGCAGACAAAACACTCACATACACAGAATAAATTGAAAAATGTGTTACTCAGTAATGAAGTAATGAATAAATTCTACCACATTGATAAACCTTTGAAAATGATGAGGTAAATAAGCCAGGCACAAATATGGTACACAGTGTTACTTCATAAATATCAAAAGAATACGTTTTAGAAATGTGGCTCTCATTGATTGGAATCTAGGGGTAAATAGAGAATTTCTGGTAATATGGAGACTTCTTTTAAATGGGTAATGAAAGTTTTCTACACTTAGATTTTGATAATTACACAAAATTAAACTTTTTGAAAATGTTGAATTACATATTTTAATAGGTAAATGTATGACAGTGAATTATGTTTTATTCAATGTCCTACTATCTGCCTTATATTCCAAAATAGAATATTTATATTTTATATATTTATAGAATACAATGAATACAAGTTCACAAATGATATGATACTATGTATAAGTGACTCCATAAATTCTACCAGAGAACTCCTACAGGTGAAAAACACCACCAGTGAAGTGGCTGGATACAAGATTAACTCAAAAAATAAGAACTCATTAGCTCTCCTATATAGAAATGATAAATGGGCTAAGAAAGAAATCTCAAAAATTCTCTTCATAGTAGCCACAAATAATATAAAATAATTTTGGGTAACACTAGCCAAAGAAGTAAAAGATATCTATGAGAAGAATTTCAAGTCCTTGAAGAAGGAAATTGAAGATGATATCAGAAGATGGAAAGATCTCCTATACTCATAGATTGGTAGGATTAACATAGTAAAAAAATGGCCATCTTACCAAAAGGTATCTACAGATTCAATGCAATCCCCCTCACATTCCAACATAATTCTGTACAGAACTTGAATGAGTAATACTTAACTTCATATGGAAGAACAGAAAACCTAGGATAACTAAAACAATCCTGTACACTAAAAGAATTTCCAGAGGTATCACCAATCCTAATTTAAAGGTCTACTACAAAGCTAGGGTAATAAAAACCACATGATATTGGCATAAAAATAGACAGTCTATGTGAGTGACTCTAGCCATGACTCCTAACTGGTAGATATAGAGCCCAAAGTAGCTACCTCATGTAGGCAGTCAGGATTCCCAGTGAAGGGGTAAGGACACCAATCCACCCACAAAACCTTCTACCAAAATGTGTCCTGCCTACAAGATGTGGAGGGACAAAGATGGAGGAGAACCTGAGGGAATGGTCAATCAGTGACTGACCCAACTTGAGACAAATCTCATGAGCAAGAACCAATCACTGACACTATTAATGATGCTCTGTTTATTTGTGTAGGCAGAAGCCTATCACAATATTCTTTGAGAGGCTTTATCCAACAGCTGATGGAAAGAGATGCAGAGACCCACAGCCAGACATTAGACAGAGCCACAGTATTGTGAAACATTTGGGAGAAGGATTGAGGGACCTGAAGGGGATAGTGTCTCTATAAGAATACTAAAAGTTAAATAATGTGGATCTTTGAGGGATCTCACAGACTAAAGCACCAACCAAAGAACATACTAGGGATGCATCTAGGCCTCCTGAACATATGTAAAAGATGTGTAGTTTGGTCTTCATGTGGGTCCCCCAACAAGTGGAATGGGATCTTACTCTGACTTTGTTGCTTGCCTGTAGATCCTGTACCCCTAACTGAGCTGCCTTGTCTGGCCTCAGTGAGAGAGGAGGTGCCTAGTCCTGCAGTGACTTGATGTGCAAGGGTGGGTTGATACCCAGTGTTCTTCCTCATTCTCAGAAGAGAAGGGGATAGAGAATGAGAAAAGATAGTTGTAAAGGGGGTGCTGGGAAGAGGGGGCTGCAATTGGGATGTAAATTAATGGAAAAAATAGAAATAAGACCAATTGATCAATGGATTCAAATCAAAGACCCATATGTAAATCCACACACTTATGGACAACTGATTTAAAAAAAAATGGAATAATACAATGGAAGATGAAAACATCTTCAACAAAT